>JAVTVY010017276.1:0-63565 GCA_036873755.1 Hanleya hanleyi | reverse complement strand
CCGACTTTTGCATGCACCGGACTACCGCGCGCAACCGGAAGTGAAATTGGCGCGGGAAATGTTGACAGAGAAGTCCAACAACATCGGCTTGAAATAAATTTTCAATGGATTATTTCTTGGATTGTCCATTCCTTCAGATAGATCTAGACTCCTAAAAGGTATTTACGAAAATTGATCGCATTTTATCGTTTTTGGTGGATGAAATCCTACTTTCCGCATGCGACAGATAGATTTTTTGCTGTCGTCGGAAAAATTCACTTGCCGGCGACGGCGGCGGTAGGTAGGCAGGTGTTATTTCAACCGCCGCCTTGTTCTGCAAATTTTTTTTTTCTTTAGTGGAGTATTTGTGCAACTTGTCGTCAGAAAAATTCACTTGCCGGCGACGGCAGCGGTAGGTAGGCAGGTGTTATTTCAACCGCTGCCTTGTTCTGCAGATTTTTTTTTTCTTTAGTGGAGTATTTGTACGATGATATCGCCCACGAAGAATTCAATTTACGTTGTGTGCAACGGAAACAAAAGTATATATAGGTAGGAATGGCCAGGAAAATTATGGCCTTCTACTTTCGGTCAAGATTTTTTTTTTTAGCAGGTCATTTTCTACATCGCCTGCTTTGTCAAAATTTTGGCCTGCTTTTAGCCAATAGCAGGCCGCCAATTCGGACCCTGTATGCTATGTATAGGTATCCTTGAGGTAATACATGTATGCTATGTATAGGTATCCTTGGGGTAATACATGTATGCTACGTATAGGTATCCTTGGGGTAAATACATGTATGCTATGTATAGGTATCCTTGGGGTAATACATGTATGCTATGTATAGGTATCCTTGAGGTAATACATGTATGGTATGTATAGGTATCCTTGGGGTAATACATGTATGCTATGTAAATAGGTATCCTTGAGGTACGGTAATACATGTATGCTATGTATAGGTATCCTTGGGGTAATACATGTGTGCTATGTATAGGTATCCTTGGGGTAATACATGTATGCTATGTATAGGTATCCTTGGGGTAATACATGAATGCTATGTATAGGTATCCTTGGGGTAAATACATGTATGCTATGTATAGGTATCCTTGGGGTAAATACATGTATGCTATGTAAAGGTATCCTTGGGGTAATACATGTATGCTATGTATAGGTATCCTTGAGGTAATACATGTATGGTATGTATAGGTATCCTTGGGGTAATACATGTATGCTATGTAAATAGGTATCCTTGAGGTACGGTAATACATGTATGCTATGTATAGGTATCCTTGGGGTAATACATGTGTGCTATGTATAGGTATCCTTGGGGTAATACATGTATGCTATGTATAGGTATCCTTGGGGTAAATACATGTATGCTATGTATAGGTATCCTTGGGGTAAATACATGTATGCTATGTATAGGTATCCTTGGGGTAATACATGTGTGCTATGTATAGGTATCCTTGAGGTAATACATGAATGCTATGTATAGGTATCCTTGGGGTAAATACATGTATGCTATGTATAGGTATCCTTGGGGTAAATACATGTATGCTATGTATAGGTATCCTTGGGGTAATACATGTATGCTATGTATAGGTATCCTTGGGGTAATACATGTATGCTATGTATAGGTATCCTTGAGGTAATACATGTATGCTATGTATAGGTATCCTTGGGGTAAATACATGTATGCTATGTATAGGTATCCTTGAGGTAATACATGTATGCTTTGCATAGGTATCCTTGAGGTAATACATGTATGCTATGTATAGGTATCCTTGAGGTAATACATGTATGCTATGTATAGGTATCCTTGAGGTAATACATGTATGCTTTGCATAGGTACTGTTGGGGTAATACATGTATGCTATGTATAGGTATCCTTGAGGTAATACATGTATGCTATGTATAGGTATCCTTGGGGTAATACATGTATGCTATGTAAAGGTATCCTTGAGGTAATACATGTATGCTATGTATAGGTATCCTTGGGGTAATACATGTATGCTATGTATAGGTATCCTTGGGGTAATACATGTATGCTATGTATAGGTATCCTTGAGGTAATACATGTATGCTATGTATAGGTATCCTTGGGGTAAATACATGTATGCTATGTATAGGTATCCTTGAGGTAATACATGTATGCTTTGCATAGGTACTGTTGGGGTAATACATGTATGCTATGTATAGGTATCCTTGGGATAATACATGTATGCTATGTATAGGTATCCTTGGGGTAATATATGTATGCTATGTATAGGTATCCTTGGGGTAATACATGTATGCTATGTATAGGTATCCTTGGGGTAATACATGTATGCTATGTATAGGTATCGTTGGGGTAAATACATGTATGCTATGTATAGGTATCCTTGGGGTAATACATGTATGCTATGTATAGGTATCCTTGGGGTAATACATGTATGCTATGTATAGGTATCCTTGGGGTAAATACATGTATGCTCAGGGTCCGAATTAGGAAATTTGTGATGACCTGCTATTTTTTTCCATCGAAAAAAAAATCGCAGTTCAAATCTAACATCACCTGCTATTTATGAAGTTGGACAGCTATTTTTTTCTACATGTGCAAATCCACCAATAAGGCCTCTGTTAATTAATCTTTAGCTTCTCATGACCTTGGGAGGAAATTATGATGATGCTGAATGCTGTAATTATTAATTATTAGACTGCATCAAGACATTGCAATAAAAAAGAAGTTTTATGTTTGTGGTATTACTGTCAGACTTCACTAAAACTTCGCTGACTGTCCAACTAAAAATGAGGTGGGCGTTTTTTATATTTATTATTATTAATTTTTTTCATTTGGCACACATGTTCTTTAAAAACTTCGAGCATCAATGGAAAGTTGATGTCAACTTTGATATGTCAAAGACAACTATTTCCCCTAATTTCTGCAATTAGAATTTCTGTTGTTGACTAAATCATGTGAACTATATTTACTTATATTTATCAAAAGCCTCCCCTTGTAAATTGCTGATTTCAATAAATTAGAATCAGCCATCAGAGTCCTGTTGGAATTATCAATTAACTGAAATTTCTGCTTAGAAAAACTTCAGCTTGTGAAAAGAAGCCCAAGAAAAGAAGCCAACAATACTATTTACCATCGGTACTAACTGGGAAAAAACCCCCAGATAGTCCGATTCCGTTTCATAACAGGTCCGACTTTTGCATGCACCGGACTACCGCGCGCAACCGGAAGTGAAATTGGCGCGGGAAATGTTGACAGAGAAGTCCAACAACATCGGCTTGAAATAAATTTTCAATGGATTATTTCTTGGATTGTCCATTCCTTCAGATAGATCTAGACTCCTAAAAGGTATTTACGAAAATTGATCGCATTTTATCGTTTTTGGTGGATGAAATCCTACTTTCCGCATGCGACAGATAGATTTTTTGCTGTCGTCGGAAAAATTCACTTGCCGGCGACGGCGGCGGTAGGTAGGCAGGTGTTATTTCAACCGCCGCCTTGTTCTGCAAATTTTTTTTTTCTTTAGTGGAGTATTTGTGCAACTTGTCGTCAGAAAAATTCACTTGCCGGCGACGGCAGCGGTAGGTAGGCAGGTGTTATTTCAACCGCTGCCTTGTTCTGCAGATTTTTTTTTTCTTTAGTGGAGTATTTGTACGATGATATCGCCCACGAAGAATTCAATTTACGTTGTGTGCAACGGAAACAAAAGTATATATAGGTAGGAATGGCCAGGAAAATTATGGCCTTCTACTTTCGGTCAAGATTTTTTTTTTTAGCAGGTCATTTTCTACATCGCCTGCTTTGTCAAAATTTTGGCCTGCTTTTAGCCAATAGCAGGCCGCCAATTCGGACCCTGTATGCTATGTATAGGTATCCTTGAGGTAATACATGTATGCTATGTATAGGTATCCTTGGGGTAATACATGTATGCTACGTATAGGTATCCTTGGGGTAAATACATGTATGCTATGTATAGGTATCCTTGGGGTAATACATGTATGCTATGTATAGGTATCCTTGAGGTAATACATGTATGGTATGTATAGGTATCCTTGGGGTAATACATGTATGCTATGTAAATAGGTATCCTTGAGGTACGGTAATACATGTATGCTATGTATAGGTATCCTTGGGGTAATACATGTGTGCTATGTATAGGTATCCTTGGGGTAATACATGTATGCTATGTATAGGTATCCTTGGGGTAATACATGAATGCTATGTATAGGTATCCTTGGGGTAAATACATGTATGCTATGTATAGGTATCCTTGGGGTAATACATGTATGCTATGTATAGGTATCCTTGGGGTAATACATGTATGCTATGTATAGGTATCCTTGAGGTAATACATGTATGGTATGTATAGGTATCCTTGGGGTAATACATGTATGCTATGTAAATAGGTATCCTTGAGGTACGGTAATACATGTATGCTATGTATAGGTATCCTTGGGGTAATACATGTGTGCTATGTATAGGTATCCTTGGGGTAATACATGTATGCTATGTATAGGTATCCTTGGGGTAAATACATGTATGCTATGTATAGGTATCCTTGGGGTAAATACATGTATGCTATGTATAGGTATCCTTGGGGTAATACATGTGTGCTATGTATAGGTATCCTTGAGGTAATACATGAATGCTATGTATAGGTATCCTTGGGGTAAATACATGTATGCTATGTATAGGTATCCTTGGGGTAAATACATGTATGCTATGTATAGGTATCCTTGGGGTAATACATGTATGCTATGTATAGGTATCCTTGGGGTAATACATGTATGCTATGTATAGGTATCCTTGAGGTAATACATGTATGCTATGTATAGGTATCCTTGAGGTAATACATGTATGCTATGTATAGGATCCCTTGGGGTAAATACATGCATGCTATGTAAAGGTATCTTGGGGTAATACATGTATAAAAGCAAGGTGTATAGGTATCCTTGAGGTAATACATGTATGCTATGTAAAGGTATCCTTGGGGTAATACATGTATGCTATGTATAGGTATCCTTGGGGTAATACATGTATGCTATGTATAGGTATCCTTGAGGTAATACATGTATGCTATGTATAGGTATCCTTGAGGTAATACATGAATGCTATGTAAAGGTATCCTTGGGGTAATACATGAATGCTATGTAAAGGTATCCTTGGGGTAATACATGTATGCTATGTATAGGTATCCTTGGGGTAATACATGTATGCTATGTATAGGTATCCTTGAGGTAATACATGAATGCTATGTATAGGTATCCTTGGGGTAATACATGTATGCTATGTATAGGTATCCTTGGGGTAATACATGTATGCTATGTATAGGTATCCTTGGGGTAATACATGTATGCTATGTAAAGGTATCCTTGAGGTAATACATGTATGCTATGTAAAGGTATCCTTGAGGTAATACATGTATGCTATGTATAGGTATCCTTGGGGTAAATACATGTATGCAATGTATAGGTATCCTTGAGATAATACATGTATGCTATGTATAGGTATCCTTGGGGTAATACATGTATGCTATGTATAGGTATCCTTGAGGTAATATGCTTCCATTTATACTAATTTTGACATATTATTGTTGGAAATATTAATGAGAGATGGAAAAACATGTGCTTCCCCATATCTAAGCATGGGGAGAACTGCAACAACAGCAATATATGGGGCTACTATATTGGCAGCTCTCGCTTCCATCCAAATCTGATCACATTTCCCAATAGAGTAGAACCCACTTAATCGCATACTGCTTAATTGAAAATTCAGCTTAATCGAATGGGTAGTGAAATGACAAATCCATACCTAGGTCTGGTTAAAGGAGTAGAATGGATGAATGGATAAGATATTCCTAGATTTACAGAATGTAATGAATAGGTTTCCACTGTATTTGTTATCATAGTTACAGTTACAAATGTTATACTTACCAGGTTAATACAGAGGAAGTAGAAGATTTTCCTCGAGTCCGAATCCCCGTATATTTGCCCGAGACCATTCCGGAGTACCGTGAGAAGAGAGTGAGAGGTGCGCTGAAGGTAGTCACCGGTAAAACTGTACAAGGGTAGACCACCGGAAGAGTATCCTATAAAACTTCCCTTGCCCACTCGATTAGGACTCACCAGGATGTGTGTGGCTGGAAGGTAACAGGGACATTTGCACAATGTCATAATGATCTGGTCCAATCTGACATAGCTATTACTGTTTTGAGAGAGTGACATGTATGTCACCAGAGAGAGCCAGCAAAAGTGCCAATAGCTATACACGGCTCATAGAATATTTTGTGAAATGCAAGAAATTTGATTTACATCTGTATGTTTTCCTGCCATATCCATATATTGGGCCAAACTTGTCAACTTCTAGTCTACTAAATTTTGATCTCCCCCCACTCCCCAGATTCTATGCTGGGAAATGTCATTTCCTGTGATTGAAAGTTATTAGAGGATTGTTCATAGGCTACGTTACTAGAATAAATGACCTAATAATTAAATCACCCTAGTAATATGCAATCACCCCGAATTTTGTGCAAAAATTTCAATCAATTATTCTAATAAAATCATTTGAATAAGAATAAATGGATTATTCGCATGATTTTGGACCATTTTGTTAACTTCCTGTTCTAACATATTGGATCATCCACTGATATTTTGGTGAGAAATTTTACTTCCTGTGACTGAATTACTAGGAGAATTACCGTAAATACTTTCCCGTAGCAGAGACCAAGGAGTAAGATCAGAGGCTCATGGTAGAGAAGGCAGGGGAATAGAGGATTTGGACAATACCAAATATCATGTGATTTTGGCCCAGTTTACCGAGCAACAGACAGAACCAGCAGTTCCTGTTTATCACTTGGTCATATTGTCCAAGCCTCTCACTTGGGGGTTTTGCAAGACTTACAGATCCATGTTGATTTAACTCACCCAGCATGAAGGCCATAATACTGAATACAACACCGCCTGAGAGTACATGGTCTTCAGTGATGATCTCCTTCAGTTTGTTCATCGTCGTGATCTGGGTCATCAGTGGGTGTGTCCAGCACACGCTGAGGAATAACGCGCTCACCAGGATGACGTACAGCCCATATTTGGCTGTCTTCTGTGGCTGGAGGTGGTTGACCACTACTGCCTCGATGTAAAAGTCCACAACCAGGAGAGAGAATGTGACCAGAGCAAGGGGAATAACCAGAGACGTCCACGATTCTATCTCACTCTGATCAAATAATCGACAAAGACAATATGACAATATGAGGTCACATACATGAAAAGGTACCAGGACATGAAAAGGTACCAGCACTACAGAAATGGATTATCATATAAGCTCCAGTGCATCATGGGATATATTCCAATTTTAAAGGACATGATTGGTCAATTTAAATTTTCAAACAAAAATCCAGTAATTTTGTTGGCTTCTGGATAAAACTGGACAAACATCCCATCCATAATTTCTGCAGAGATACAGAAGTGAAATTTTGGCAGCTTTGTACATATATGCCAAGCTGGTATGATGATTCTGGACCGTGCGAGGTAAAGTGAATCCTATAAGATGGTACATTGTATGGCGAGAATGTGGTTATGTCTCATCATAATCCTTAAAGGTTATACTGAACATCCCCAAACTAGTTTGCTTTAACATATACCGAGTACTGTGGCCCAAACACCAAATCAGTGTCTTTTTCTCAAAAGCGGAGTTTTAAGACGAAGCATCTGCAAACCCCTAGGTTCTGGGGCAAGTGTTTGATGTACGGACGGACTTCATGACGACGGTACACCTAAGTTAAAATTGACCAAGAGGTAAAAAAGCAGTGGTAAACAAGGGTTATGTGTAACCCGGCAGCTCGCCGTTTTGGGATATTCTCTATAGTCAATATATAGAATATGCCCCACCGTTTGATCCGCCGACTCTTGTGATGCAACGTCACAAATCGGGAATACCGTATTAATTTGAAGCGTAACTTGGATTTTCGAATCGGACCAAAAAAGGTCTCTTGCACAACTAGACCCCAAGGGGAACCTGTGTACCAAATTTGAGAAAGATCCATGCAGTAGTTCCTGAGAAATCGCGATAATAAGGTTTCATGGGGAAATCCAAGATGGCCTGGCCATATTGGATTTTCGAATCGGACCAGAATAGGTATCTTGCACAACTAGACCCCAAGGGGAACCTGTGTACCAAATTTGAGAAAGATCCATGCAGTAGTTCCTGAGAAATCGCGATAACAAGGTTTCATGGGAAATCCAAGATGGCTGCCTGGTGGCCATATTGGATTTTCGAATCGGACCAAAAAAGGTATCTTGCACAACTAGACCCCAAGGGGAACCAGTGTACCAAATTTGAGAAAGATCCATAAAGTAGTTCCTGAGAAATCGTGATAACAAGAATTGTTTACGGACGGACGACGGACCACGGATGAAAAGCGATTTGAACAGCCCACCATCTGATGATGGTGGGCTAAAAACATTAACCCAGAAAACTTTGTCCAGCCTAAACAAAAAACATTAACCTTCCAGCTCGAGTCTAACGTTGTGCTGAACATAAAAACTTAACCGGACACCGACACCGCCACTTTCCCCCTCTCTCTCCCAATACCTCGCCTACTTCGTATACGGCGAGCTAAAAAATGACCTGTTGTGCATGACGTCGCAGATGAATTAGAATTGATATCACATTAGGCCATCATCATGTGTAACAGTGTTAAACAGTAGACCAAAATCATAATCAGACTGTCACATCACAGGTTAAGCGGTCACAGCCTCGCCGTTTCCAAAGGGGAACAATATTGTCATGGTTTATTTCTGTTACTTTCAATGTTTAGTTGTTTTAAAGTGCACAAATATGACATACAATTTTAAATAATTCACCTGTAGGACAATTTCGCAATCAAAAAGTAGCAGGTGTTGGGACAATTTGGTATCACCTTTAAGGTATCCCGTATGTATTCAACAAATTTCTTTTTGCGGTAGAACAGGATAAAGAAAATTACCACTTTTGTGAAGTAGATGAAGGCAGCCCAGGGCAGAAGAACTATTGAGGAGATGAGAGTGGACAGTGCATGGAGACGTTTGGCCCCACCCACATCCACAGATAACTTCTTAGAGGCACTGTTATAACCACACTGTATACACAGGGTTAGAAATAACAGCACCACTCCACCCTGTCAATTCGAGAGAATAAAAACAGCATTCAAGATATGAAATATTTTAAAAATACAATTCAGACCTAGTGAACTCTCCATGAATGCACCTCAGTTCCTTTTATATCCATCTATTTCTGTGTGCTCTGTGCCAATTCCATGTGCATGGACCAGAAATCTTGGTGGTTGCCTCATCCAATGCTTGCATTCTTGAAGTATTCGAAGGTCATGGACAAATTTCCGTGGACTCGCACAAGTTCTCCCCAAAGTCAGTTTGGGGTCACAGTGAATTTGAGCTTGACGTAAATTCTGGCACATCAAAATGAGGTGTGTGCATGGGGGAGTTCACTTGGCCTACAATTGCCATTTTCATACACAACTTGACTTCTCTGTTCACATTATGAACTAGCCTTGATATATCAGCCCACCGGCTCTGTTCGAAAGAATTTATAAATAGACACGAAATGTCATTGACCTCGAACCAATTTGAATTTTGAAATGTGGGTTATTGATTGGCTGTCCTATGTGTCTGACCACCCCTACCACCATATTTGGAGGAATGACGTAACTACTGGGGGAATACGTCACCTTACACACAGTCATTGGGTATGTTCTCATTGGCTCATCTCTGGTTTATAGATGAAATTTACACCACAGATTTAAATGCTTCCGGTGGTCCGATCTATCAAGGCTAATTCAAAGTGTGAAAAGAGAAGTCAACTGTGTGTATGAAGATGGCAACTGCTAACAACATCATCTCTAAATTATTGTGTATTACCTTCAACTTCGAGGTTGCGTTTTTTACCAATTTTAGCCAACCAGTTTTGAAAATCACAAGGGATATAATTGAAATCACATTATAGTTTGAACATCTAGGCTCCTGAATTTAGATACGTACCAAAATGATTGGAGCTTTTCTGCAGAATCGAGCAGTGATACTTTCAAATGAAATTTATTTGTAATTTTAAGCTGTATAACATTGTGGTAAATCCTCTAATAATTCAACCAAGGGATGTGAAATTTCTCACCATAAAATCAGGGAGTGATCAAATTTATTACAACAGGAAGTTGACAAAATGGTCCAATATCCAGCAGATAATCAATTTATTTCTTCGTTTATTTCATGATTGTAGAGGGTGATCAAAATTTATTGGAACAACTATTCAAATTTTGTCAACAAAATTTGGGGCAATAATGTTAATAGGGTGATTAAAATATTAGAGGATTGAGCATACTAGTCATCTACATCACTCACCTTATGATCTGACCAGCCGAAAAATTCCACAATGTGGTTAAATATATGTGTAATAAAACTGCTGTGGGTGTGTTCAGCTGGCATACGGTTAAAGAATAAATGATGTTGTCCAGATTCATCACATATATGTATAACAGTAAGATTTTGTTTTTTAGTTTTTTTGTTATTCATCTATAGGGTCTTTCTGAAACTCTCTTATGTTGAAATTATTTATGTAAATCAGAAAACTACATGTGTGTAAAGCAGAAATGGTAATATTTTCAGTTTGTCACATCTGTCTCTATTCTCATGAAGCAATATTTTCACCATGGTGTTCACGAAAAAGTTTAAATGGAAAAAGTAATAATAAAAAAATAGAAATGAAAAATCGACCTACCGACCCATGATTTGTAGCAAGGTTATGTTACACCAAACAAACAACTTTTTTTTTATTCTCGGCCTTAGCCTAGTCCATTCACAGATATCCTAGGATTCTCAGTCTGAATGCAACAGTACCATGTGCAAGCCTGATGTTATTGTGATAATTCACTGCAGTTAAAGTGATCGTAAACCCTCAAGTAACGTTTCCATCAAATGAAAGACCATTGCGAACAGTGTTGGAAAATATTTATTGTAATATTTTACGATTTTATTACACAGAGTAAACTGCAAATAAAGCATGGTATTCTATGGTGGCCTGTTGCAATCAGATCTAGGTCCGGTGATGTCACACTGCCTTAATACATATATTTCAAACTATGTATGCACTTTCCAATGCTTGATTCAAGCTTAAAGGTCAACCCAAACAGAATTTTTTTTTGTCTAAATATCCTTAAAAATCATAGTTCATACTTCACTTTGTATGGAAAAAATATTGAAAAAATTCTAATCCGATCAGAAACACACGTAATATGGGAGCAAAGTGGGCTTTTCCACACTTTCACAGCTGGGTTGATGACGTCACGCACGGCAATTGCCTGAGAAAAAATAGCGGATAACATGGAAAGCGAGTGCAGTCAGAGCTCCGATTCAGATGTCGATTCGAGCGATATCAGCTCCTTAGATGGAAATATTTTTCGCCAAGAAGATGAAATAGACATAGAGGAGGATGATGACGGGCAAAATAACAGTTGTTTGAAGACCAACGACGGAATTCAGCCCTATCAATTTGAGCCGTACGGCTCCGACTCTGACAGTGACAACCATTCTGACAACGTGGAACTCGACGACGACAGGATTCGGAGAGGTCGTTTGTTGAATACAGATTGGTTTGCAACTTGACTGGAAACTTTATTATCGTCATCTATAAGACCAAATGTCCATATATTTCAAACTGTATTGAATGTAGAACGATTCTGTGATGTAAAGAACGAGCACGTTTGTATTGTTGTTGTTGTTACTGGCCGAGACGGCCTTTTCGAAGGGATAAACTCCGGGATTCGACAGAATGGACAGTAAACTGTTGATAACTCTACTGATATACGTCCGATTTGAATTTTGTTTGTTTTCCCATAATCCCCATGAAATACCAATTTCAGAATTATATAGTTTGATAAAAAACTTTGGACATTCATGGCGAAAAGTAAGCCGTGGTGAGTGGGTGTCGAAACGACGTGATGGATCGGCATTCACATTTGCTCAATTTTCGACAAATTACTTCAATTAAATTGAAATGGAATGATATTCCCACAATCTCAAATGTCAAAGGATTATGAACGTATTATTATCACTTCTGTATCTACAGCCATTCACTCCAATTGGTGTTCAGAACCAATAGGTGTTCAGAAAAAAAAAACAATAAAAGGTGACCGGTTTGCCCGATCACTGTACGACTTTGTCGTTGTCTGCATCTAGATGCACTCTCACACTTGTAGGTAGACTGGACCCAGCCCCTGTTTCATAATGTATTTTAAAGGGGAAACAAAAGGAAGTAACTCTGCCTATTAAGAAATACTTGAAATATTTGTTTCATTTTTTTTATTTATTTTTATTTATTTACTTATCAAACGTATATATATTTAAGAATGATCATTTTATTATTATTAAATAGTACATATGAAATAGAGACTCATCCAGTCTAACTTGTAGGTGCTTAAGCAACAAATGCCACATCATAGATAGCATTCTGGGCGTTCATCGTGGACGCGAGAGCGAGCAGGGCATGTGCAGCCGTCTCCCTGCCCGAGGCCTCGCTTGCAGGCAAGGTTCGTTCAGCCGATGTCCGTGGTAGATTCTCCTTGTCCGATTTCTTTGCCGTCACATTCTGATTGTTCTTAGGTTTGATAGTTGGAATAGCTGTTCTCTTTAGTTTTGGTTTGTACCCGAATTCAACTGCTATGCTGTAGAGGTCCTCGAATGATGTCTTTCTGTCAAAATGTGCTGAGCAAATTATACGAGTACTGGCTCGGGCCCTCTTTCCACACCCTCGTGTTGTGTACAAATTTTGTCCAATTTGCAGCGATTTTCTCGTCTTTAGGCCACAAATGAATACTGACACTGTCATCTGTAATAAAACTGCAACCTCCCACTACACAACGTCACGGCATATTTAACAAATGATGCCCCGATACTCCGAAAATCTCCAGAAATCAGCAGCTAGTTATGACTGTGGTATACGGCTTTAACATAGAGAATACAAGACGGCTGTCCCTTCGTGACGTCACAGCTGGAATTAACAGGAGAGCGATTTTCACCTTTCAAACGGCAATATCTCGCCAACCAGACGACACAAAATTATAAAAAAAATATCATTATTTTCAGAATCGGAAGGACTATTTTTTTTCCTATTTTTGACCTCAGATCATTTGGGTTGACCTTTAAGGTGTGTATACTTGAGTTTCAACACAGACTCACTGTTCCAATGTGCATGTTTCACCAAAATCGGAAAAATTAAATGCAACATTCAAATTGACTTGACACGTATGAGTTACCATCTCCCAGATTTTGGTGAAACATGCATATTGGAACAGTGAGTCTGTGTTGAAACTCAAAGTATACACACCGTAAGCTTGAATCAAGCACTGGAAAGTGCATACAAAGTTTGAAATGTATGTATTAAGGCAGTGTGACATCACCAGACCTAGCTATGATCGCAGCAGACCACCATAGAATACCACACTTTATTTGCAGTTTACACTGTGTAATAAAATCGTAAAAAATTACAATAAATATTTTCCCATACTGTTTGCAATGGTCTTTCATTTGATGGAAACTTTACCTGAAGGTTTACGATCATTTTAATAAAACAGTGTTACTTACGTAAAAACTGAGGTGAAATATCACTTTTATGAGTGAGGAAAATCCTAAAAACTCACTGCTAAATAGATAATGCAGTCTGTGATTGTTACAGTGTAATGATTGACACATCAAAGGATACTCTCATGATGGTGTACTATGAGTTTATCATCATGATCAAAGAGGAGTAACCCCACCACGCCCATCAGCATGATCAATGCTGCACGTAACTGGAAAAACAAAAGCAACTTTAGTTTGAAATACTTCAGGTGTGAAAAATATAGTATAGTCTATATTCCATTCTGAAAGATGGAATTTAAGCAATGTGGGCTGTGAGCAAAAGAATGCAGTGAAATCAGCCATCCATGATGAAATTTACTGGGGTAAATTCAACACCCAGTTTGTTGAGATAAAAACAGTTTTTGGGTCATAAAATTAATTCTAAGCAACAAAAAATTGCAAAACTTAGAGATATTCTAGATATTACAAATTTCCAAAACATATGGGAAAATCAGAGCACAGCAGGGCCTGGTTACATTTATATGATGATTTTCCAACCTTGCCCAGGCAAGTGGCCATCTGTGACGTGGCTCTGTCTGTGACAATATGAGTTGTGTAATGTTGATCTGCTGTGCTGATCTGTGCCTCAGATGAAAAAATTCATCTCAAAAGGAAAACCATATTGTCTGGCATCCTCCATTGATAATTTATTGAAAATCTCGTACTGAAAAACTCATGAATTTCACTGAGATTTCATGGAATCCAGTGCAAGGTCAGTGTGGATATATCTGTTTAGTAAAATCTTTCAGTTTACCTTGGCTGGTCCCCCACCATTATTAGAAAACAGGGCACTGGCTGCTGTTATAACTACAAGATCACTGTGTTCAAACAAGGCTGTTGTTCTGAAAAGTCAATTTCATAATTCAGTTAAGGGTACTTTTGAGGTACTTTAATATGTCAGTCCAGTGATCTCTCATTATAATGCAGTCACAGGATGAAATATTGATAGCATGTATACCTGAGTCTCATTACACAGAATTCCTGTATCTTGAGAGCTAAATATTTAGGGACATGTATATACATGCTATTCTGGAACCCACTAATATGAACCATAAATATGAATCAGTGACCAATGGCCGAAAAAAATCAATGTCTACCTTCACAGGCATCGCTGCATTAGTGCCGCACCAATCCTAATTATTGCCAACAGAAAAACATGTTAAAAAAATAATAATAATATTGCAATTTTTTTCATTTTTCTCATAAAATTTTTTCAAACTAATGTTCTTAAACATTGAGCCAGAGTTTTTTTTGTTCTTTTTTTTGAAGGAAATATTATTGTTGAAGGTCGACTCTTCAGGTAATTTATTTGGAAACAAGTTTTCCCTCAGCTGTGAACAAAATTGTGAATCCAATCCTTTCCAAAGATGTGATGCAAATGCTGCTGAAGTTTTCACACAAACTTTTCTGAAGTGGTCACAGCAATTCTTACCTCAGTGGCCCACATAGGGTTAATCCAAACAACCAGAGTAGATTTATGCTGCTGCCAAAGACTGCATGTTTGAATATTCTGAACCACTGGAAAAAATAATGAATGGCAAATTCAACACTCAGATAAACAAACAAGGAGAGTTATACATACATGTAAGAACAAGTGAGTGAGTGAATAGGGTTTAACGTCGCTTTCAACATTTTTTCAGCTATATCACGACGGGGAAGGGAGGGGAGGGGGAGGGGCAGGGGTACCTACTTGTAACACAGAGCAGATCTAATGCTGCCATTTTATAGTGCTGTCCCACTGAAATATCATGCCGTACATGTAAGAACAAGAGCCTTATGGGCTTCAATACACACTCTGTACCATATGTGCTGTAGTATGAATTTGGAGAGCCTAGCCATGATCCCCTGAGCTATTTGAATAACTAGAATTTGCTCTTGATAAAATAGGTCATGGTCAGTCAAATTGGAAAGGTTTCTAGTCCGTCACCAACTGCATAATTATGTAGTATATATATGAATTTAGAGAGCCTGATGTAATCCCTCAAATGATATAACCAACTAGAATTTGACCTAGATAAAGTACCGGTATGTCAAGGTTAGTCATCTTCACTACATGTAGGCTTCAGGCCAATTGGACCTACTTGTAACAGAGCAGATCTAATGCTGCCATTTTATAGTGCTGTCCCACCGAAATATCATGCCGTAGGCAGACATGACATCCCACTCAGTCACATTATACTGACACCGAGCGAACCAGTCCTTGTTCTATCCTCTTAATGCTGAGCGTAAGCGAGGAAGCAACAAGTTCCATTTTTTAAATCTTTGGTACATGTATGACCCGGCCTGGGATTGAACCCAGTACCTACTGCTTACGGGGCCGACGCTCTACCATTAGGCTACCGCAGTGCGGTCTCAAAGTTTGGTACCAATTCATGACCTGGAATTGGAGATATCGCACAACTTATTATAGTTAACAGATGGACGTCACGTAGACTGGTGGGCAGAAATCATTATTGCAACACACGACTGCATCAATCGACAGGCGTATAAAAACAATACAAATGTTAAACCTCTCTTAAATACATCTGATCATGTACAATCAGTTGAATGGTTAACCACTTTTTGTCTCCACCTTATTTCTATCATCTTTGGGTCCTTCCACCATGTCCACAAAGCTGTAGACCACATCTGTCATAAATGCTTTTGATTATTTGTTCTGGTTATAATGCCCCTCACAGCAAAACCAAGTGTTGATCAGTTTTGTTCCTGATGGCAATACTCAAACACATCCATCAGATAAACCATAAGAAGCCTGAAATTGTCCACTGATTACATGTAGGACGCCATGTCACAGTATGTTAGGTACAGACAAAATATGAGCTGTCTGGCTTGCACCAGGAAGCGGGTGGGGCTGCATTCCATTAGTCTATCCAATTCATTGTTTAGCCTATCCAACTCATTGTTTAGCCTTTGGTATCCTGTGTTAGGATAACCTACCAATTCTGGCAAGGCCATCATGGAGCTTCATGTAATGACTGATCTTTCCTGGTCAACCTCTATTTCTATATGCATTTTTGGTTCAAATACTACTTTTTGATGCAAAATCTTGAGCATATTGAGTAGTATTTCCAAACGGACAGAGTTTTCTTTATTTCTGGCCCAATAGATCTCTAAACCATAAAACAGATTAACAATTGCCTAAGACTTACTTGATTCTTTGATATCCTTTTCCCTGAGGAAAATGGCTTCTGAAGAAATATTAGTGGAATCGCGGCCCTAGTTGGGGGGGAAAAGGCTAATATTAGTACAGAGTACCATAACTTAAAATGTAACATATACTGAAACATTCCATTTAGCGTAAGAGTTCAACTCTATGCAAGTTTATGATTACAGAAGCAGACTCTTTGCATGGCAAAATATTTATATCAGGGGTTGAAATATTCAAAAGAAAACCTGTTCAAGGTGGTGACAAGTAAAAATGAATACTACCGGTCTCCTCTCACCAATGACCTGAATGAGCTAATGATACAAAATAATAATTTTCTTCACTAATGTTGCATGAATATGAAAACAAAATATTTCAGCATGTTCAGTGGCTGTGCATGAAGGTTTAATTAGTTGAATTTGTGTCTTAATCTGTTAGAAGTTTCCTGCATTCAGTTTGAAGATTTTTGAGAAAAACTGAATTAACCATGAGAAATTTTTAATTGGCTACCTGTCACTTGGGACAGGACTTCTTTTGCTATCTATCTGTCTCATGCAAAAAGTACCTGGAAAGGTGTTAATTTCAACCCCTGTGGAACTGATATTATTGGTTATAATTATCTTGCCAAAGACAGTTAGAAATAATGACATAATGGGTATATCTCAGTCCGTTATTATAATAACAATGATGATGCAAGCTCTGGTGTCAAGAAAGCAAGATTAAACTGAGACATTTGGTGTACCAGGCCTGAGGATGGCAACAATAATTTATCTATTATATCAATGAGAATAAAACGACATAAATCAGACATTGTTCTAGTGTATTACAACTCACCATGCCTTGATGATACATAAGAATTGGACCACATGGATCACCTTGAGTAGATCGTAGGATAAAAACAGACCAAACGCTCGAAACAATTTGGAAAATGCTAAGAGACCCAAGTACAACAGAAGTCTGGAAAAAGGAAAAGCAGATGAAAATTAAACATTTCTGCTCTTTTCTTGATTTGATCTTTAACACTGTTGATAAGGATTAGGGTTTTTTTTGTTAAACTCTTGGTAGTGTTTTATTTAGCCCATGAAATCATGAGTAACATTTTTTTTAAAAGAGGATAACAAAAATTACTTCAAATTACTTCACATTTGCAGTATTTTGTACAGTACAGTGTTTGGAATTGTTGATTTTGAATATGTATGTGCTGGCCGTAGGTACCTACCTTGAAGATGGATATATGGCCCTTGATGGTAATACACTTGAGCCAAAATTCTCATTCATTTTGGGGCCGTGAAGTCCGTATACCGACCTTCAAAATTGTTCAAATCTTCAGTTGAAATATTGCCAGATAATTGTACCATAACCTAATCATTCTGACGCAAATGGCGGTATTTGAATTTACAGGACTGATCTTTCCAGAACTCAATGAGCAAATTAGAAAGAACCCTGGCCTAAGTAGCTGTCAGCAAAATTATGTCATGTTGTTGTTGTTGTCAAAACTGGAACTCCAAGTTGGGACAGAGTTGACAGCGATAAAATCTGTCTTCAATCATTGGAGGTATGGCTTCCAATATGATATATAAGTTCACACTTGGTCGTACTCGCTGTCGTACTAACTGATGGATGAAATTGAAACAAGATTCATTTACTTGTTGTTACTTTCCCGACACTTCTTCTCAACTTCCACGATGGCAGTGCTTGCGGAAGTTGACTACGAAAGAGCATGCGCGATGCTGCCGGAAACAGCTGTCTGGCATGTCGAAGGGCATGGTCTATTTCTGTACAAAAGTCACTAAAACCTGCATTTACCAGCATTTTAGATTATGTCAGTTTGATCTATGACAGCATGCGTTTGACACTATCAAAAAATTTAATGCTCAAACGCGCTGGATAGGTTTCAAAGTTAAAATGCGCAGAAACCTGTTGAACTGCCGCCGTGTCATCGAGGGGCCAGTTTTCGTTCTTATCCATAATTTACACCAACCATGCTAAATGTGCGCCCGTATATACATAATCTCCTGAACAATGCATGAATGATGTAGCATCTGCTATGGTAGTAATAGCCTGGGAAATGTAACCACCTGAAGCAAAGCTAGCACAACCATCAATTCCACAAGTTCAACGACCAAACGGAGGCGGGACTGATTTGATCGATCATGGATTCAACAACAGATTCCACCGATCCAGTTGTGCTGGACACATTAACAAGAGCTTGTAGTCAGGACTCCAGTGTATTGAAGCCAGCAGAACAACAACTGGAGCAATGGCAGACAAAACCAGGATTCTACAGCATTTTATCTGTATGAATTATGTAATTTGAATATTAGCCAAACTCCACTTAGACCATATTGTTTCTCTCTAAAACATACTAGTCAAGAAACAATTATAACATTTTATGTTCAGATATATTTTAAGTACATAAAATGCTGATTCCTGATATAATCTGTGACTTGCACAAAATTCTAGTTAATCATTTAACGGTGAAGCTGTGCTGATAGCATCAACAGGTACATTGAGACAGCGCTGCGGTTCACAGTCGTTTGTTCATAAAGTCTCTTTTCTATTTCTTCAACCTAGAAAATATTTTCAATCAATGATAACTGGACTATTTTCGACCTGATGTTATTGTAAGCTTAATAGCCCTTTCTTTGGATAGTAGGGTAAATTGATACTGGTCAGTTATCAATACCGATAGTTAAAAAACCTGCCCGATGATCATGTTAAATAGGAAGGAGACTTCAAAATGAACCGCTCTCTCAATTGTTAAAAGGATTAACTTGAATTATTGTGCAAGTTGAGGACTGAAGTTAATCAATAGACAATAGATTTGCCCTGATAGCAGTGGCAGGTGCATTGACTCGTGACTTCCAGCAGTAGTTTCGAACTGCTCTCTTGGGTAGGCTTTAACTATTGATAACCAGTGTAGAATAGATATTTTAAGTATGCATTAAATTATCCAACTATTCCAAGAAAGGACCTTTATGCTTCAGGTTGAAAATTGTCCAGTTGATTAAAGATGTTGCCTATGCTCGAGGCATATCATGGGCATATACAGGATCAAACTCATACTGTTAAACCGATTCCCAAATTCCAGAAAATGACAGAAAACCTCCCAAATTAGAGATTTTGTTCTTTAACATATATTGTTAAAATCCACATTCTTTTGAAAGTTTAGGGGTTGAAAGTCTTAAAACCTTTGCTATTTTAAGGGTTTCTTTATAATTTTTTGCATTTACTTTGTTATACATTTTTGACGTTTTATCCCAGATTTGAAGGTGCTATCGGTACCACTGAAAACATTTACAATAGTCTTTTATTCTCAACATAGCTGTTGGAGCTCAATCAAGCTGTAATAGCTATATTTGTGCCCTTTCGTTATTCAGTGTCGAAAAGTAGAGAAAGAAATGCCCTGTTTCTGCATCTCCGCTAAAGCCAGGGGTATCTCTGTTCTAGATGCCACGCAGGCTGGTACACATTGAGGAAGAACCATGTTCATAGAAAATGCCACTGTGAATTCTAGTCAATCAGCAAAGCAACATTCTGTGCATAATGAGCCAATCACTGTGTTTTACATGACCATGGCATGTTATCATGTGACAACAGATTCTTATACACTGAGAGTAGGCAGAACGCGGTCTGCTATGCAAGGTGGTCAAGGTTTACCTTAAAGGAGTACTTAACTTATTTAATATAGGTTCCTATTACAAAGGTTAGACTCTTAAAGAAATATAACCAACTATTTTACTTTCGTAGAAGGCGATAACCTGTTATTTTTTTTACAATTTGTGAAGTCATGTTTCCGCTTTGAGTTCGACGTGGGCGCCGCCATATTGCCTGTGGGATGACGTGACTGATGACGTCAGAATTCAGGACAACGTCACGGATAACGCTTGATCCAGGGACATTCCAACTACGGCATTTGATTTACTCTGGGTTCTAGTTTTAATTCCAGGAATAAACTGGCGCGGCAAATCCCACGGGGGGGATTCCTAAAAGAAATTGGTTTAGGTTATCTTCGCCAACTGAAAAATTTCTTCCCCCAAATTTTTCAACTGAGACTTGCCCGATTCAATTTGGACAAAATTTGAAACTGAGCGGTAAACTGAAAGAGTGCCCTCTGCAATTGTCCAGTTATTTCAGTTGAACGACGATGCTTCTAAGGTCATAAACATTTTCATGATTACACTTGAACTACTAAAATCAACTAGAACGTCATTGGATTAACTGGGTTTCCTCTTCTTCGAATTATCGGCATGACCAGCACGATCAACCTTAAATCTCCATGACGTTGTGACGTTTTTAGATGAGTATAAACTCACTTCCGCTCATCTAAAAACGTCACGCAGTGGTGCAATGGCGGCGCCCAGTGCACGCTGTTGCGAGCAACAAATAGTCAATATTTCCTTTATTTCGCATTCTATCAACGTAAGTTTTATACAATAAGGTTTGGAATACGATTGCTGATAAATATAGTCACACTCAAAAATAAGGTAAGTACTCCTTTAAGTGGCTCTAAAAGAAAACTTGATGCCGTTTAAATGGCCTCTGTCATACCCAGGTGAAGGGAATAAATTTTGTATTCATGATGCCATCGGCATCTCCTGCTTACACTGTCTCATGTATATTCATCATAGCATCTAGCCATTATAGGAAACCAGTATGATTGTGATACCGGTACTCCCAGTCATGCAAGGAGAAGCTGATGACCCACACTTTACAGCACTAATATAATCATCCCACCATATAACCGTTTATATCTGGAAAGCTTTCTTCAGGAAGCCATTTTCACTATGTAGGTAAATTACCAACACTACAGGGATAAGTCTCCATCCCCAGGGCTAAAGTCTCGAATTATAACTCAATTTTTGGAATACAACCATCACCTCCAAGGACAAATGGCCGAGCTCTACACTAGTACTCTATGTCCAAATCTAACAGCCATCTCACCACACATCTGCATGGCTCCAACTCGTTTACATTTGCCAAGCCATGTACGAGTGTACTCATAGCAGTTTTACCCTTTTTCATTGGCCATTCCAAGTTCATCTTGCTTTTTGGGGAAAACCCAAGTTACGGAAAAACCAATAGCATTCACAACATACACAACTGTCAGCATTGTGTTTGGTGCTTGATCAGCAACGCCATGTCATGATATCCAGTTTACAGTATGACTTAACTGCGAAAATACTGTATAGTAGTGACAAAATCTGGTACACCCACCACTTTGTATATACTCTTGTAGGTGACAGTCCACGTGTTAAATACTGACATGCATGTACCTGGAGTTTCCATACTACAGCAGGTGTAAAAAGGACTAGGACCGTGGAGTTTCGGTGTGACCAAATGTCCTGATGCGACTGAAATATAGTTGAAAGCGACGTTAAATCAGATTCACTCACTCACCCCATACTACAACCTGTAAAGTCCGAACTTGACACCAATCTCTCAACTCATGTGGATAATTTGTATGTCCATAAATTAAGTTTGATTTATTACATGGTTGTCATATCCTTTAGTCCTTGTATCAAATACAAGATCTGAAAACTGAATCCTGGTGCATGTATGTTCTATCAAAGAGAAAGTTTGAAAAAACACCCTGTTTTTCATGTTTATTCAGTGGATGTAACATTGACTTTATAATTTCAGGCCATTTTCTCAAATCATGACATAGATTTTAATGTGAGATGGCTGGCTGTGCTGTATTTCAAGAATGGAGTGGACAGATACTGGAGAAAGTCCGCCCCACAGTAAGTAAACAAAAAAACCCTTACAGCTGGAGAAAATGAACTAGAAGTATATATCATTAGATTAGACTAGCTAGATTGTACTCGTCAAACAGCCTACACCACTAGACTCTTGCACAGTCCATACACATGCAACTGGAAAGTCGACACCCGAACATGACACCTAGTAATCTTCATGGGCATCAGCAGGATTTCTACTCCCAACGAACCCCCCCTTTTGATCCTACTGTGCAAATACGTCACACCATGTGCTACATGTATGAGCAGGGAGGCAGTGGATGCACACTTCTAGTTCATTTGCTTCTGGTTACTGTCCTACAAGACCCCAGCAGTGGACAATTTATCCAAAGAGAAAATCTGTGGCCATTTCATCATGTATGCAACTGTTGTTGATGAAAAAAACCCATTTAATTCAAATGAGTCTTAGTATGAAACATTTATTTTACATGACTGCGCTGCCTAAAATATTTAATTTACACATCTCTTTATCTAATTGTCACACATTTCATCCTTTTCCTCTCGCATTAGTGCTATTCCTGAGCCAGAGAAGGAAGAACTGAGGAAAAGATTGATTTCTAAGTTCAGTGAACCGGTTCCACAGGTAATATTGGTTGTTTGCCTTCTAGCTGTTACTTCCTTTGGAAAGATATCCACCTGAAGTTTGAAAAGGTGTTCTTTTAGTAATTAACTGAATTAACATGGTTGCCGCCATGTTGCCTGCAGGAAGCTGGGACTGATTACGTCAGCTTTCAGGACAACGTCACAGCTAAGGCCTGATCCAGAGATATTCCATCTACAGACATTTGAACTACTCTGGTTCCAAGTTTTAATTCGAGGAAAAATTGTTACAGCAAAATCAATGCCTAAAAGGAACTTGTTTTAGCTTATCTTCACCAACTGAAGAATTTGTTCACATGTGTTTTTGAGACTTGCCTGGTTCAGTTAGGTAAAATTTGAAGCTGAGTGATAAACAAAACAAGCATCTCGGTATTTGTCAAGAATTCTATGTTGAATTACAATTTGTGCGAGTTCGTAAACATTTCCATGCTAACACTTGACTTATAATCAACTAGACCATCAGTGGATTGAATGGGTTCTTTATTTCGTGGATTACCGGCACGATCAACCTTAAATCTCAGTTATGTTTTTAGATGAGTATACACTCAGTTCCACTCATCTAAAAACCGGTGCAATGGCAGTGCCCAGTGTATGCTGTGGCGAGCAACAAAATCTTAAATATTTCTTTTATTTCACATTCTATCTGTAATATAATTCTCTTATAATAACATTTGGAATACTGATAATGCTGATAATTATAGGCACACTCAAAAATAAGGTAAATGCTCCTTAAATTGAGACTAAAATGGTTCATCAGATTTTTTGTAACTTTCAAGATGTGTTCTCACGACAGCGTTAGCTACAGGCAATATTTCTTACTACACGGGGACCTTGTACACATGAGGTGATGACATCAAACAAATCAGTTACTCATACTCCCCTGGTATATATTTTGGGGACAAACTGAGGAAATGGCAGTCAAGAGCCACAGTGATTTCCATTTACGTGATGGAAGTTCATGTGAGAAAATAAATTAGCTGGTAGGAATTTTAAGGCTGAAATCTTGGGTTGATTTTGTACAAAGAGTGTGTGAATTATTACTTCCTAGCCTTCCTAATCAAGAGAAAATTTGTCTTGTAAAAGTGAGTATGCTCCTTTTCACTCGTCATTGGTATAACCTTGTTCGTTGCATCGACAGACCCGATACGACAACATACCCCTACAAAACCATGTTGATCATTGTAATGAGTGTTGACTGTAGGTCATGGGATGAATAATTAAACAACTATTTACACAAGACACTGAAGACATGAATTAAATTCAATATTATTTATTAAATCAAATAAAACAATGATTTGGCATATGGGAGCTGCTCGGCAAGTGGGCCCCTCGCACCTCATGTCCTGAGCAGCGCTGTGCAGCCGTGACAAGGTACCCCGGCAGTAAATAGCAGGTACGCCCTGGGCCGTCTGGTTGTGGCCCTTACTGCATGTCTACTTGGGGGTAATAGCAATGTCCCGGGCTGACAGCTTATAGTGGACATTGCTTGAGGCCCAAATACCTAACAACTCTTCAGAACAAAGGAGGAGCAAGGGGAGGATGGTGGGAAATTACAAAATACTGCTACAGGAAGGGACAACGTCTGAACTCTACAAACTAAAGCTTGAGAATGACCACCCCCTGACCCCACTTCCCATGTGTTGAATTGAGACAAAGAACCCTCAAACTGACCAATCAGGATAAATAGTCTTATCTGTCAAGGCCAAATTAAGGAAATGACTCACACATGGTCAGTGCATGGTCAGAGTGTGGCCTGGCAATGGTCTACCAGTACCCTGTGTAAACCAAGCACAACATTATTGTGCATCTACATACTTTATAAAAGAGGCAAAAACATATCTATGGACTGTTGAATTCATTTCAAGTGTTAATGTTATAATGCTTTTCATCACTCTCAGGTTCAGTGTTGACTGACTTTGTCATCATTTGGTTGTTGTTAACATTGTTGTTTTTCAGGTAGCCACACAACTGGCTGTTCTTATTGGGAAGATAGCACGACTAGACTGCCCCAGGCACTGGCCAGCATTGATTCCTACATTATTGCAGGCGGTCAGATGTGAAGAGGACCTTATCCAACAGAGGGCGCTCTTGGTGTTACATCATGTGACCAAAGCTCTGGCTTCTAAAAGACTGTCAGCTGACAGAAGACTTTTTGAAGATGTAAGTCAGGGTATCATTTTATTGAAGGAATATCATTTTATTAAAGGTTCATCTACCTGAATTTTTTTATTTTATCCCTCAGCCAGAATTGGTCTCGGGGATCTTGTCATCATTGTTTATATCCGCAGGTTTGTACATCTGTCAGTGACCATATCTCAAGAACGACTTTTCCTGTATGCAATGAACTTGTATCTCTAGTACATGAGGTCTGACACAGAGAGAATCCTATTGAAAGTTCATCCAATGTTAATAATTGCTTGTTATCACTATATCCACAGGACTTGTGTCTCAAATCAATAAAACAATGCTAATTAATCAATGTTGAATCAATAAAACAATGCTGATTAATCGATCCTGTGCTTTAACTTTTACCAGATTGACACATCATGGTGATCTCTGGGTCATTGGTCCAATCATCAATTATTATATGCATTTCTCCTGCTGAATTTCAAAACAACTTTGTTTTGTAGCTGACATCTGATATATTCGGATTTGTCCTGGGATTATGGAATAGACACTTGGCTTCATTCATTGAGCTGGCATCTCAACACGATGATCAGATGACCGTGTCTGTTGACCGGGCTATCCTCACTCTCAGGGGTAAGACCACCTACAACCGTATATGGGTCACCCTAATAAGTCAATTCCCCTAACAAAACTCAAATCACAACCAATTTCAGGGACAAAATTCAATCATTGGTTTTAATAAGTTTGATCACCCTCTAAAACATTGAAATAATGAAGAAATAATGGATTTTGAACAATTTTGTTAACTTCCTGCTGTAATAAAGTTGATCAGCCCCACTCAGATTTTATGGTGTGAAATTCCCCTTCCTGTGGTTAAATTAGTTGAGGGGTTACCATAAGACCCATTAACATATTTCACGACAGTTGGCTAACAGGGAATTTAGTCAGAATTATTATATTGTGGATGATTAAACAGTCTACAGTCAGTTAATACATGTAGTTCAATTAATTTAAGTCATTATCGTCAGATTATCACGACACACTAAAGTTTACAATTCATTTTGACCAATAATGACATTTATTGAGGTTGTATCAGAAATGAGAACATAGAAGTCAATTCATTTGTATGGTATGCAGGTTCTGGTTGTTTTACAGTCTTTTAACTTTGGGGAGAAAATATAAATGGTATATGGGTAGTTAACATTGGAAAATGTTGTCCCCCCCAGTCCCATGTACATCTAAAACATCCCTTCTATTTCTGTTACTTGTCTTGCATAAGAAATTTGTAGATTTTATCACAGCAATTGGAAAGAAACAGCCCATTAATCAATTCATCATGTTTGACAGTTCCTAATATTTTGTATGACCTATAATGCTCACCAGTGACTGTAAATTATAAGTTGTTTTATAGTTCTGGGAAAGCAAGTGACATTTGGGTTCCGTGAGCCACAAAACAATCCGATGGCCACATCCTTCCTCAACATGATATTTGAGAAGATGAAACCAGTGCTGGAATGTCGTAAGTAACCCTGAATCCAGTGGCATGTTCCTGATTATGACAATGATACAGGTCTTTTGTTTAGCAAATGTGTACTTGTACATCTGTACATTGTTTGCTAAAGTTGTCAGATGTTTCTGGATGATTTTGTCCGAATCATGAGGTTTTGGACTTTATAATTTGCCCATGATATATCTGCATACATGTACACCTGTACATGGAAAGTTTGCTGAAGCTGTCAGCTTTCATTGGATGATTGTGAGACTTGCTACATTGTGTAGCACATCCTAGACTTGTTCAATATTTGACTCAACATTGTATAATCTCATAAAATCCTGGTCAATCATGTTTACATAAACTTCAATTAGAGTGTTAGTACATCTTTTTCACCATTCTCTTCACATTACATGTTTTGTATGATCTGAGGATGTGCATGTGCTATTTGTGACATGAATTTTTCATTTTTGTGCAAATTATCGTGGTTTGGACTTTTCATACTTTTCCAAAGATAAAGTTTTTGTTCGGCAAAAATTATATTATAATGTGCTGGGATTATTCATCCCACATTCTGGACACAAGCTACCAGCATGATGCACTGCAGCAACATTGCATCAGGTGATATTGTTTTCTGAAATACTGACTACAGTAGTGAAAATTATATGGGAAAAGAATCCGATATTATCAAGAGATGAAAATTCTCTACTCTTGAGAAGAAAAATACATCACAACCTCACCTGGCAGCTTGTTTGGGATGTATTTTCCTTCTCTCGAGTTGAATTTTTCAGTTGTTGATCAAGTTAATATAGGATTCTCTTAGTCTCACTTTATTTAACAGGGAGAAGTTTATGGGGGAATCACCAAATGGTTGAAAAAGTGGAGAAGGTTTCGCTTCTACTGACCAAAGTGGTGAGCTCTTTTATCATATCTGTTATGTATCTATAGAACACTACATTCGTTATGTGCAGATATGCAAAAATTAGGCTTTGAATTGTCATCATCCTTTTTTCTCTCTCCAGAAAGTGTATGCAAGAATAAGAATAAAATATTTACTTCAATATTTTTTTAAAATTCGTACACTTGAGTAAAATTTTGAATGATCTTCCAAGTTTCCAACTTTGCATTTATCTTGTACATCTCGGAGGAGAATCAATGCACATGTGTAATGAAAATTTATTCTCGGAAACTCATATCAACTCTCGCTAGAAATTTTATCCTGCATATAATCAGGCACTGATAAACATGCTGACCCTGGAGTAGTGCAGAAATATTCATTATTATTGCTATTATAAGCACACAATAATCCGTCTAATAATGCATTCCCCTTTATCAAAATTCAATAAGCCCATATTTTGGGGACAAAATTCAATGACCCTCTAATATCTCTAAATTTTGAGGCTTTAACAAAGAAATAATGGATTATATGCATATTTTGAGCCATTTTGAACTTCCTGATCTAATAAATTTGATCACCCCCAGATTTTATGATGGAAAATTTCACTTCCTGTGATTGAATTATTAGAGATATTACTGTACATGAAGTGTAAAAAGTACTCTGGCAATGGAGTCTTATACAAACAACAGTGCATCTTGGGATATCTGCCAGTTGTACATCATTTGATTGGTCAGTTTACATTTTCAAATAGAAATGTGACATTTTCATTGGATGGTGAAGAAAATTGGAAGAAAATCCAGCCAATCGGAGAGTTTCTGTACTGATCCATTATGAGAACATTAAGTGTCTGATCCTGATCCACATCCACTCCCAGGAGAGGCTCAACCATTAATATCTACATCCCACTTGACTACATGTCATTATTACCTTGTACTGGTTTTCTCTTCCAGTTGTTGAATATGTTGGATCTTCACCCAGGTTCCTATGTACCGTATATCCGACCAACGCTGGACTTTGTCGTCACATACACCTTTACAAACGTTGGACAAGGTATGTTTGTATGTATGGTTCAATGTACTGGTGATGACCATGCCAGTGACTCATCCAAAAAAACTTGTATTATTTTGGGCGATGTCATGTAAATAACATATGTGACAGTTAGTTTGCTCACTCAACCAGAAAAGAAGAAAAACACTACTTAGCTACAACCTCATAAGTATATTGGATTATTATCCTGTTTTCGAAATGGGACATGTTCCAACTCCTATCATTCTCTCTATCAATGCACAGACCTTGATTTGTACTCTGTCAAATAAGTGACTTTCTGATTTACTGATGTGATAAAAGTACAAATACATCTCTATTATCTAATCAAGCTCTGTGAACCAATCAAGAGCATGAAATGTGTCCCTTACATCATCCACGTTGTGTTGAAAATACGGATTTTCAACACGTCGTAGACTCGTTCAATATTTGACTCAACATTGTATAATCTCATAAAATCCTGACCAATCATGTTTACATTAACTTCAATTCATGGTTCGCACACTACCTTGAAAATCTTGAATTGCCTTGAAAATGACAATTTAAAATTCAAGGCCTTGAAATGCCTTGAAAAATGGGAAATCGGGCCATGTACCTTGAAAAGGCCTTGAAAACGGGAATTCTTAGCAGGTTGTTGTCAATTGTGTAAAGTTGAATGAATGTTATATCGTCCTTTGTCATCCGTTAGCAAAAATAAGCCCCGATTATGACTGTATGATTATTTTCACAAATGGTTGTCACACTGTGTAAAGGGAGACTATCCACGGTATACAGGTTCTCCTTGGAAATCAGAAACCTCACTTGATGTATGCTCTCGTAAGTGAGCGGCGGGTTCCCGACTGTATGAATCTCGGTCACCGCATCTGCGCACTGAATATGTATAATGTCACCTGACCACATGGGCCCGCTACATCGCGAACCCTCAGATTTCCATTGAGTTTTCATGCCGAATGAATATTTTTCGGGTTTCCGACAGGTCCAGCAGAACGAAGTGGTTTTTGGCGGCTTTTGAAAATTGTTTCGTTTTTGACATTGAACATCATCTGCTAAATAGAGATTGTGGAAATGGTGTGCCTTTTCAATACAAATTGGCTAAAGGATGACAAGTATAAGGACTGGCTTTGCCAGCATGCAGATAAACGCAAAGCTGGGTTTGGTGTGTGTAAGAAAGATTTTGACGTCGGCAAAATGGGCGAGTCAGCCTTGACTTCCCACATGCGTGGCAAAACACATATCAGCAGTATGGAAATTTAAGACGGATCACGAGGACCAGTAGCCCAATTACGGACTGCAAGGCTCAGAGAACGCCACATGGGTGACGGTGTGTGAATAAATAGGCTATCCACAAGACAAGACATCACGAACATTTTAATGTGACAGAAACATCAGACTATCACACATCTTTAACATAAGTGTCATATTTGAAATTTAATAGACAGCGTATCGTCAGTGCATGACAATGTTAAATATGAACAATAATATCTCAGCCAGTCATTAATAAAAGTGAAAAAAGGTAAGAAAACTCAAAACATTTGCCTGTATTCCTTTATTACATAAAAAGTGTATACCTTGAAAACAGGAATTATTACCTTGAAAAGACCTTGAAAACTGGGGCCTCCATTGTGTATGAACCCTGTCAATTAGAGTGTTAGTACATCTATATCACCTATGTTCTTCATACTACATAGTGATATGATACAGGTTTTTTTTAGACAGTTTTTCATCGTGCTATTCCCGATGAAAACGAATTTGAATTGAGTTTTTGCGATTTTTTTCAAAATTGAGTTTTGAACTAGAAATTCCGTTTTCTGAGTATTTTTCATAAAAGATCGAGTTTATGTAAGACAGGGGCGAACGAAATTTGCCCTGGTCACGGGAAAGTTATCGCGACCGAAAGTTTACAATACAAGGTTGTTGTAGTTGTTTGTGTCACCTCCGTCTCTATGCCAATGAATGTCTGTATGAGAGCCCACTCTTCATGTCATCTCTGCCACTTCCCGGGTTTCCGTATGTTTGTTTAGCTGCAGACACCATGTCTCTTCATGCGATATACACTGAAAATGAAGTACACGGTAGAAGCTCTTGCTGAGATTAGTTTTCTTGTTGTTGACTGCAGCACCCCTACAATGTCGTAATATCATATGACAAGGGAGGCATGTTCGCTGTCGAGTACCGCCAGATATCTGTGGCATTGAACTGCTAGTTTTTTTATGAAGGGTTCCCGACAATTTCCGCACCATTTTTTTTTTACCTCAACACGTGGCAAACAAAATAAAAATTGAGTTTTATCATTTTTTTGATGAAAAAGGCAAAAATATTGAGTTTTATCATTTTTTTTATGAAAAAGGCAAAAAAATTAAGTTTCATCATTTTTTATGTGAAAAAGTTTTTAAAAAATGAGTTTTGTTACATTAATAAAAATTGAGTTTTACAATATTTGAAATTGAGTAGATGAAAGATTTTTGTCTAAAAAAAACCCTGTGATAATCCCTCTAATAATTCACTCACAACAAGTGAACTTTTCCACCATAAAATCTGGGGGAAGTTGAAAAAATGGTTCAAAATCGTGCATATAATACATCATTTCTTCATTATTTCAATGCTTTTCAAGACGATGAAATATATTATTAGAACCACTGATTGGATTTTGTCCTCAATATTGGAGGTGATTGAATATTGATAGGGGGATTGAATTATTTGAGGGATTGCCTTATTAGTCTCCTTTTCTTCAAAAAGCTTGAGTTCTCAATTTCAGCTTAGAAAAGACTTTTCATATATTAAACATTGCATGAGAAGCTTGAATGGATTGCTTACCTTCATGGAACCCACTGGATTGTCAAATTAGAAATGAACTCATTTTTCTGTTCCTTTCCCAGGCATACTCTTTGAGCGGTTTATTGTGAACTGCTTCAACTTGATGAAAGGCATTGTCCACTGTGAGCTCTACAGACCAGCAAAAAACATTGAAGGTAAATACGATGGTTAGGCCCCTAAAAAAAACAATTAAATGGTTTTCAGGCACCACTGCCTCATTCTAAAACATGCTGCTCGGTCCTTTTCGTTTCGGAAATCCAGGACAACATTTTTAAAAGTAATCATTTAACTTGAAAGAAACTCTACTCACAGTTTAAAACAGCATATCTTGTAATTAAATCCTATTAAGATCTGATATCCATTGTTCAATTCGTTTAGTTAAGGGTAATGAGATATTTTGTTAAAAATTGTAACACCAAATGTCATGATCGCGAAAGTCCTGCATGTTTTGTCAGGGGAGAGAACTATAGAATTCTTCAAAATCAAACAGTAGAAGATCCCCCGTGTTTGTACTATATCATATCCCCCATGTTTGTACTATATCATATCCCCCATGTTTGTACTATATCATATCCCCCGTGTTTGTACTATCATATCCCCCATGTTTGTACTATATCATATCCCCCATGTTTGTACTATATCATATCCCCCGTGTTTGTACTATATCATATCCCCCGTGTTTGTACTATATCATATCCCCCGTGTTTGTACTATATCATATCCCCCGTGTTTGTACTATATCATATCCCCCGTGTTTGTACTATATCATATCCCCCGTGTTTGTACTATATCATATCCCCCATGTTTGTACTATTGGTATCAGTTGGATTTCAATGAAGAAAATTTCTAATGTTCTAATTATTGAAGTGAAAAGAGTTAACCATAGATCATTAACTTTTAGTGGTTGATGACAATTGCTAGTATAGATCCATGAAATGATATTTGGCCTGCAAAAGCTTAAACAAAATATGAATAATAAGTGATTATCTTCTACATAGAAATATTAAGTGACAAATTCAGTAATAAAAAGACAATCTTGCAGGGATTGCATCGCTTATATGGTTTAATACCAAGACAAATAAAATAAGCTGTTAAGTCTCTTGCCTCAACTTCCAGATTTCAACAATCTGAGAAAAGTTGTAGTTGAATGGGCTTATCCACTGTTATTGAATTTATTATATATACCCTGTCATTGATATATTTTCTGGTGATGGTCTATTCACATTCCAGTGCATATTGCAAATGAGAAATTCGCTTGGTTTTTCTAGTCATAAGAATAAATTAATAATTTGACAAATATGTGATACAGGCTTTACAGGGGTTGCAATGAATGATTTAAACAGAACAAATATTTATTCCATTTTTCATATGCCCACCCGTCTCAGTTTTTGATAAAAAAATTGTCTGATAACCATTTTATTAACTTTGTTTAGCCTAAGGTATTTTGATTGGCAAAAGGAATCCCAACCTCCATTCCATCTTTTCTAGTGAAGGCAGCTTTATCGTGATTTCTGTATGCAGCCTTGGTTGAAATTGCCAGTGTATTAAAGTTGAATTGGATGCAACTACGCCCAGCTGAAGCCAATCAGAATGTGTAATGAACATTAAGTAGGAGAATATGAAAACTCCTTGAAGGTAAAATGCAAAGGTTTTCATATTTTACATTTTATATTCTTCATGGTCCAATTAATGATGGAAATATTAGCCTAATTACTTCATTTGGTTTTATTTGAAGTATTTTGTCTCCTGCTAGCTTTTGAAAAATGCTTCGAAGTTGGTACATCAAGCCCGGCCGATTTCAGAAATAAAATCTGCATCGCTTATCTACTCTTGTTTGATGCTGGTTTGTGACGTCACATCAGACCAACTGACTGGTCGTCAATACTTGTAACGTTCAGTCTCCGGCCGGCTGGTCTGACATGGCGTCACAATCCAGGAAAGATGAGCGATGACATTTTGCAAATCTGAATTCAGCTGGGCTAGGAATACCAACTTACAAAAAGATTCTAGCAGACCAGATGATTCAAATTAATCAAAGTGAAGTAGATATACTGGTATTTCTATCATTATTCAACCTATATTAAATGTAAAACGGAGAATTTAAAAACCTTTGCATTTCACCTTTAAGGAGCCAAAACCCCCCTGAGGCAGTTTTGTACACCCCTTGATAATTTGTCTTCTGTAGCAATAAATATTCAGCATAACAATAATAATCATGTATATATTTTATGAAGGCATATGTCCCGAGGACAGTTATGTAATTTATATGAGTGTTGCTACTACCATGTAGAAAACATTGAAAATTTTAAAAAATGAAAAGAAAACAATAGCCTCTATTTTCCGTAGCTTCTGCAGAAAGCTCGATATAGGGATCTAAATGATGTCTGTAGATGCCCTTGTACCTGTAATGTTCCAGTACCTGTCCCTGTACCTGTGATGTCCCTGTACCTGTCCCTGTAAATGTCCCTGTCCCTGTAATGTTCCTGTACCTGTCCCTGTAATGCCCCTGTACCTGTCCCTGTAAATGTCCCTGTACCTGTAATGTTCCTGTACCTGTCCCTGTAATGCCCCTGTACCTATCCCTGTCAATGTTCCTGTCCCTGTAATGTTCCTGTACCTGTCCCTGTAATGCCCCTGTACCTATCTTGTCTCTGTACCTGTCTTGTCTCTGTACCTGTACCTGTAATGTTCCTGTACCTGTCCCTGTAATGCCCCTGTACCTATCCCTGTAGTGCCCCTGTATCTGTAATGCCCCTGTACCTGTACCTGTCCCTGTAATGTCCCTGTTCCTGTCTGAAACAACTTGTTAAAGTTTTGGAAGCCCCGCCCTCTCCAAATCCTCATATATTCCGGGAGCTTACATCAGGCTTACACTTATTCAACCCATGCATTACCCTCGGGAGGAGGATGTCCCACTGATCATTGGGCATCACAGGACCATGTATCTCCTAAAATAAGCCTCGCCCAACCCCATACACTCATATATTCCTGAAGCTTATACTACCCTCGGGAGTATATCCCTCCCCGGGCACCTAACCCCACCCACTCCCCATCTCCAAAACTAACCCTCATATATTGTGTTTGAGCTTATGTATTCAATATATCTTTGCAGAAAGTTTAAATTTATGTGTAGTCTGCAATGTGGGTATAATTCTGCCACCCCTCAATGATATGGGCTCGATTTATCAGGCAGAGCCTCATGTTCAATTGAAATTTTGTGAAAACTTTAACATATTTCAAATTTGATGGTATACCTTGATCATACATTTTGCAATCTGCCATATAGAACCTAGTCACCAACCTAATTATTCCAGATATCTTTTGTACATAAACTGTTCATTACAGTAGTTTAAATCTGATTAAAACTTGATAAGCTAAACCTTGTTGTGCTGGAAAATTTTCACACCTGTGCTTATCACTGCATGGTGGGTATCTCAGCAAAGCCCAGTCGCTCTTTTCTTAATATGTCAGACAGTTAGGCTGGTCATTCCTTGCAGTCAAAAGAACAATACACACTCATGCAGTCAATAATGCCTTACAATACACAGTCGCATGAAAGGTCAAGGAAACAAATCCCTTCTGAAGGTCAAAATTTGTCATTTTTATTTTTGTTATTTCATTCTTTGAATATTCAGTCTTGGGTCTAGTATTTGGTGAAAAAATGAAACTTTCAATAATAAGTGGTTCAATTTTAGGTTTTAAAATTTAGTTTCTAAAATATGTGGAATATGCATGTAAGTTAAACAGGTATGGTTGAGTGGTCTATAGCTAATATATTGCTGAACGTGACATTAAACCTCAATTCTCTCTCTCTCTCTTGAGTGGTCTGGTACTCGGCTGGTAACAGATTAACCTTTTGTACGACTGTGTATTGTGACAGCCATAACAGAATTCATGAGAAATATTAGAATTATTCCTTCAAATGTATAGCCGGACGATTTTTATCGAGCCCATAGCTTTAGCTGCGGAAAGCTCGATATAGGTGCCACAATGATGTCCGTCTGTCTATCTATCTGTCTATCTATCTATCTGTTTGTCTATCTGTAGAACCAAGTAAATGTTAAAGTTTGATCCTAAGGCCTGCCTTATATTATATAAACCCTCATATTTCAGATGCTTACATTGGGCTACACAAATTGAACCCATCCACTACCCTCGGGGAGCATGTCCCCTCCCCTGGGATCCCAGGACCAGGTAAATGTTAAAGTTTTGGACTTCTGTCCACAGCTTCTCGGCCTCACCTATGTCTCCTAAACTAAGGCCAGCCCGACCCCCCAAACTCGCATCTATTCCAAATGCTTACATCTGGCTACATTTATTGAACCCATCCACTACCCTCGGGGAGCATGTCCCCATCCCTGGAGCACCGAGCCCCACCCTATATCTCCTAAACTAAGCTTTGCCCGACCATATACCCTCATATAGTTTGGGAGCTCAGATCATCCTGTACACTGTTTCAACCCATCCACTACCCCCGGGAGCATGTCCCCACCCCTGGGGCACCGAGCCCCACCCTATGTCTTCTAAACTAAGCTTCGCCCGACCTCATACCATCATATTTTCCTGCAGCTTACATGATCCTACACTTATTCAACCCATGCGCTACCCATGGAAGCATGTCTCCACCCTCGGGGCACTGTGCCCCACCATCCATCTCCTAAACTAAGCTTAGCCCCATCCCATGTCCTCATATTTTCCTGAAGCTTACTTTATGCTACACTTATTCAATGCATTGCCTGATTCCATACCCTCATATTTCAATTTCTAATTTCATATCTCTTATATGTGATACTAACCTATTATTAGGTATGAGATGCAGTGTACATTGTATATACAGGCATACATACCAAATCACCTACAGTATATTCCTTTATAGTATTTACTAATAGTTTGGTGACATTATTTTATTAAATTTATTTCATTTAGCTTATTATATTAATTAAAACTGAGTTTGAATCAGTTTGTGATGTCTCAGTGTTTACCAGTGCACAATATTATGTAGCATTACAATATGATTGGACACAGTTGTCATTGTATCCTTTTGTTTGCATACAAATGTGAGGGTTTACCACAGTGCTGGTGTCCCATTGCATTCTGGAAATGATAGCTTTACTCCAACTTTTGCATTGTTATTATCTTTGTTTGTTCACATATCATCACACAAAGTTACACCAAGATTTGCTCCAAATTGCACATCTATTGTTCCTAACTATACATATACATGTATTCATCAGATCTATGCAATGAGATGTGTAAGCTTACTTTTGAAAAAAAAAATGTAATCTTTATTTGAATTATAATATAGTTCCTCCTTCAATCCAACCTCAAAATCACTGACATAGAAATCAAATTTCTTAATAAATGTATTGTTATTTTAAATTATGTGCATTGCCAATGATGGCAACCTCAAATGATGTGCCACCCTAAAGGGCTCGATCGTTTTGCGAAACTGCATGTTGACTGATTTTTAGCATTTCATGTTTTTGTCAAATTTCAAGTTTTTAACTTGTTTCTCGAAAAGTATTCATGCTACGTTTGTGAAATTTGGCATGCCTGTTATTAACGGCATCTCAGTTTTTACCCCTCGGCCAATTTTGGCCATGGGGTATTGTCGTCGTCTTGTACGTCCGTCTGTCTGTACGTCCGTATGTCCGTACGTGAGCGAGATAGCCGGAAAACGGTTCCACTGAAGAATTCCAAATTTGGTGTGCTTATTTACCTAGTCAAGGACCAGAAGCCTATTGAATTGGGACCTGATTGGGTGGAAACTTTGGCGGCCATCTTTAATTTTATGCAAAATGGATAATGATCCATATCTCGGAAACCATTCAACTGTTCAATACGAAAGTTGATATACATCATCGATACATCAAGCAACTTTCAATGAATTACCAAACCGTTTTTTCTGATTAGCTGGAAATCCTGAAGGCCATCTTTAATTTATGCGAAATCGATAATGATACATACCTCTGTTACCATTCAATTGTTTTATATGAAAGTTGGTATACATCATCGATACATCTAGATACTTTGAATCGGGACCTGATTGACTGAAAATCTAGGTTGCCATCTTTAATTTATGCAAAAACTTTAATGATATATATTTCTGATACCATTTAAGTGTTCTGTACTAAACTTGTTATACAGCATCGATGTATCAAGAGACTTGCAATGAATAACCACATCAGTTCCTCTGAGTGGGGGGAAGGATGGGCGGCCATCTTTAATTTATGCAAAATCATTAATGATCTCGTTTTCTGATACCGTTCAAGTGCTCGATGTAAAATTTGGTATACATCATCGATGCATCAAGAGACTCACGACAAATGACAGTTCTGGTTTCTCTGATTGAGCGGAAACCTTGATGGCCATTTTTAATTTATGCAAAATCTTTAATGATGTTCTCTGATATCATTTCAGTGTTCTATACGAAACTTTATATACAGCATCAATGTATCAAGAGATTTTCAATGAATAACCACATCAGTTCCTCGGCCGGGAAGGATGGGCGGCCATATTTAATTTATGCGAAATTATTAATGATCTCTATCTCTGATACCGCTCAAATGCCCGATGTAAAATTGGTATACATCATTGATGCATCAAGAAACTTATGTAATGAATACCGGTTTCTCTGATTGGACAGAAACCTTGGGGATCATTTCTAATTGCAAAATTTTTGACAATCTGTATATTTGTGACTTGACTGCTTGGTGTTCCTGACATCTTGGTTCAAATTGAATACATTATGAATGTACCCAGAGCCGAGGGGTTTTCAGATGCGCAGCTTTGTATTATAAGTTCGGATTAGTTTTTTAATTATTTAATTTTTAATGTAGAAAGTTGTGAGTTGTGTCAGCTTGTTTTAGTTAAAATGCTATAAAAATAGAACTAGTCAGAAATTTAAAAAAAATGAGATACCGTTTACTAGTTCTAATTGTCCTTGATCAAGGCATAGCATCAAATTTGAAATACATTGAACAGTTTTCATGAAATTTCAATTGAAAAATGAAAGCTATTGTTTTCATTTCATTTTTTAAAATTTTGAATATTTTCTACACGGTTGTAGCAACAGTTATGTAAATTACATAAGTGAATTCCTCAGGACATACGCCTTCATAAAATATATACATTAATATTGTTTTGATGAATATTTATTGTTACAGAAGACAAGTTATCAAGGGGTGTATAAAACTGTCTGAGGGGGGATACGTATCCTTAATTCGTTATCAGTGGGGTTCCGGACCACCCAACGTAATCTTTTTAACTTATATTCTACATATTTAGGAACTAAATTTTCAATCTAAAATTGAAGCAATTATTATTAGAATTTTGATTTAATTTTTTCAGCAAATACTAGACCAAATACTGAATATTCTTATAATGAAATAACAAAAAAAATGACAAATTTTGACCCTCGGTGGGGTTACGTATCATTAACTTACGCAGCTAATGCTGCGTAAGGGTGTTATAATGTATCTGCCTCAGCGATGTTTAAATAGTCCCACTAATAAATTATGCAATCACAGGAAGTGAAATTTCCCACCATAAAATCGAGGGGCGTTGAAATTTATAAGAACAGGAAGTTGACAAAATGGTTCCAAATCTTGCATATAATCCATTATTTCCTTGTTATTCAATGATTATAAAGGATGATCAAATTTATCAGAACAGCTGGTTGAATTTTGTCTCCAAAATTGGGGGTGATTGGATTATTGGAGGGAGATGAGGATATGTGATTTTCTTTCTCCTGTACTGGTGAGCTTGGTATTATGGCCGCTCTCATTCTGGTCAATTCATTTCTTGCACACATGACATTCACAAAGTCGAACCAAATTTTACTGCTTTGAAGACCTAACTACTGATACTTTTTCAAATTTCAGCCTTGTATGTTATTTTTTTCCTAAAACGGAATTTAAAAAAAATGTAACCTACTTTTTTGTTGCAAATTCTGTCAAGGGGGATTTGAGATTCAAACAACTAGGAATGAGGCAACTGTCAAAACCACTTTTAATTCATCACATCAATTCTCCTCCAGATATGGATGTGGCATCAGTGATCAGGAGGTTTGTAAGATGATAAAGTAAGCTTCTTCTTGTGATTGCACAGATACTGGTAACCCAGTCACAGTGGAGGCCTACAAGGCCAAAATGAGCTTCTTCACTTACGGAGTGCTGGCAGAGATTTGCCGTCAGTTGGTCTCCCATTACTTTCTCTTAACAACGGATGACCTCATCACGTGGGACGCTGATCCAGAGGATTATGGTACCATCCCAGCTGAGAATTCTTTCACCATTAATGATAAAAACAGAATTCACAATATTTTGCACAGGAAATGTAAAGCGAAGAATATTTTAAAATATCTTGCAATTACAAGAGAACATAGAAGCAAAGTTGTGCATCGTTCCAGAAAAATGACAGCTTCAGTTCAACTGATGAATTTAAATTGTATATATCCCTTAAGGCTGTAGCTCGAATAGGCGAGACACCTGAATCTGGAGATTTCTAGTCTAAATGGACAAAATGATAAATTCATAAAAATTCTTTGGAATTCTTCTCTCGCAACTCTGTGGCAGTACTGCATCAACCCATGTGAATGACATAATCTCCAAGTCACAATTCAACTGAGGATTGATATAAAATATTTCTCCAACTTTCCTTTCCCCCAAATTGCAAGACAAGTAAATATGCAGATTTCTCGTCTAAGGTTACACTTTCCCCACATGCTGGACATTCTGATGTTATTAAGTGCATTATTGCACAGATCATTTTTGCTCATATATGCCAATTTGATGCAGTCATTCTTGATTATTCAGACATTTTACCTGGAGTCACTGTCATAGACATGCAAGGTTTTCACAACCATTTTGTCTTCATTGTTTCAGCCTTGGATGAAGGGGGTGACTGTTACAAGTTCTCACTTAGGGTATGTCAAATTTGTGATACATTAAATCTTTCCAAACATTTCACGGCACGAGTTAGAGCCCCTCTGGTGCATGTGTGAAAGTTTGCCAGTTACTTGCCGACGGGCGGTGGTTCTCTCCACCCCATTCACACTGGCTGTCACCATATGAGTGAAATAACCTTGAGTGTGACATTGAACCTAATCGCCCCTCCCCCTCCAAACATTTCATAGTTTTTTTGCGCTGAAAACTTACCTCAGTTCAAGCACTAAGGTATTCTGTGTTTACACTGAATCACCAATGAAGGGAAAAAATGAATTCTCCTACAGATCTCATCTTGGAAGTCATGCGCAGAGTCATGCCAACACAGGATTTCTCATTCCTTCCCCCATGGTTATGAGTTTGTGTACAGGTCCAGCTCCGTGAAAATTTTTCGATGAAATCACCTCTGTTGGATTACCCAACAATGCCTGATTATCTACAAGAAGTCCTTTGGGAAGTATTCTTGTTATTATTCAAGCGATATGCAAGGGGTTTTTCTAGCAGTTTTTTCATCGTGGTTACCGCAGTAAAAAGATAAGGGTAGGTCACCGGGCAAAATGTTTGCCCCGTGAGCCATCTTACTTAATTTCTCTGATCGCTGAATTTTCATGCTGCTTTTCTATAGATTTATTATGAGATTTCAGTGCATCAAGTGATACCTTGCCGTTTGAAAGCGCTTGATTGGCCAATTCAAATTTTCAAAAGAAATCCTGTATTTCCATTGGCTTGTGAAGAAAATCCATCCATCCAATCATAGAATTTCTGAATTACTTTGAACCGAAAATATTTGAGAGAGGAAGACGCTCTGACCACATGATCTCGATCTGCTCTGATTTCAGCCATCTACAGAGGTCCTATTCCTCTCCCTTTTCAAGGAATTCCGAAAGACACTCACCCCCGTGTTGTTGGAGATTGTTAACAATCTACAGGGACCGTGTGATCCTGATGATATGGCGGCCATTTTGAGGAAGGAAGCAGGTATTCGAAATCAACTTAACCTACAGAACAGTGTATTATGTGCTATGTGACTTTGCTTGTACTTTTTGAACCCTGTCAATACCGACACCTGAATAAACTGACCAATTTCTACATTATCCATGGTCCCAGTACTGAAATTTAAACTATTTTGAACCTTGACAACCAGAACCCTGTCAAAACCGACACTATAATCTGTCCCCAATCATGATTGATATACACTGTATATTACTCGCTGCAACCATTTAACAATGTAGCAGGAAATATGTATCTGCCGTCTGCTTGAAACCACTTCTTCTGTCTATTTTACCAATGAGAGCCAGTGAAGTTTGACCCCCAACCAATCTTTAGTGTTTTTGCACACACCACTTCCCTCTCTGAGAGTGGGGAGTTCTTGTCTACTTTACATTCTCAACATAGTTTGTTAGTTGGCTGCATTGGGTAATATACCGGTAATCCCACTAAAACTAGTGGTATCTCTGTCCTAGATACCCCTGGGTCTTCATGGGAAATGTGACAGTCACTGTATTCTTCAGCTAATCAGCAAAAGCAAAAGCGATCTGCTATAGAATATGGTCAAGGTTTTGCCTTTGGCTAAAAAAGAAACCTTGATGTTGTGAAGATGTGATAGCCACTGTGACTGTGGATGGTAACAGAACAACAGCGGACATTGGCGGACGGAAGCTGAATAATTGCGGACAATGGCATACGGTAACAGAATAACTGAGGACAATGACGGACCGTAACAATACTGCGAAGGGTGGTGGGCGGTAATTAGTAGAATCGAAATGTGCATCACAACACATTCACAATGCACACATTGTTTGCACAGCTGCCTTTAAACAGATCCTGTTTTACACTTATATATATATTTTGTGCAATATATATATAAATATATTTATATAATTTTTTTTAAACTATATATATTTGAATTATATATATATATATTTTTTTCTTATATTTTTAGTTCAATTATATATATTGAGTCATGTCTACTGTATGTTTGCAAAAAGTCACTTTATATTTTGGTTTTAACTGTATATTATCGATGACAATATTGTAACATTGTTTCATTTCAGTATATAATGCTGTGGGTCTGGCATCGTATGATCTGTTTGATGATGTGGACTTTGATAACTGGTTCTCCACCCACCTCCTACAGGAACTACAAATAAAGCACACAAAGTAGGTTCTCAGAATGGATATGTATTGGTACACACTCGGGCACATTTGTTTCCGTTTAATAATGTTGGAAATGTACTGAAGATTGAACCTGCGAGTTTGGGCAAGATTGGAACCCCCTCCCATTCCACCATGAGTTCACAATGTTAACAACGTGATTCCTATATGGCCACCAAAAAGTGGACATTTGTGGTGGAGATTTCCACAAAAATAACTGATATCATGCATTGGATATTTCTGCCAAAAGGCAGACATAATACGTGATGACGATTTCCATCCCTGTCTCCATTCATTTCATTTCCGTCCTCCACATTCATGACATTGTAGCATCTTGTTAACAACAGTGCTCATGAAGTTATCACACAAAAATGTTTTTCTGTAAATTATCATTGGTTTAGCTCTTTCATTCACTCCAGATTAAGAAGATAAATAAATCAGAAATTAGACACTGGCTGAAATAATGTATCTTATTCAGAATGACTCTTGGTACTTTAGAATTGTTCTCTGTATTTTTCAGTTACAGGATCATCAGAAGACGGGTAATATGGGTGGTAGGACAGTGGGTGGGTGTAAAGATGTCTGTGAATCTGAGGCCAGCTCTGTATGAGGCCATCTTGCCACTGTTACACCATGATGAAGATTTGGTTGTGAGAATCGAGGCTGCCACTACACTGAAGACTGATATCCTTGAGAAAATAAATGTGAACTGCCTATTTAGTTCTACCCTCAATATTTTTATATGCCCTCCAAAACGTTTTGTGTCATGGCAATTTTCATATGTCCTGTTACAGTTTTCTATTTACTGTTACAATGATTTGTGAGTTGATACATCAGGAGGGAACTCTGTGATTCATACCAAAATTGAGGTCAAGGTCATTGCGAAATCATTGGAAATCGCTTTTTGTGAGTGAACATATTTTGGGGAGAAGAAGTATCGCCTACCAAAATTGAAGTCAAGAATCAGGAAACCTTCAAAATATTGCATTATTTTGTGAGTTGATAATAGGGGCAGATGTTTTACATATCAAGCTAGAGGTCAAAAGGTCAACAAGGTGACTGCCCGATCATCAGGAAATAGTTGAAATTCTTGATTCGGTCTTTCAGCATCATCAAAGTGATGTATACCACCAAAGTCATGGCAAATAAGAAACCTATTCATTCTGAGATTGATCTCTCCAGCTCTAGGTTGTGCATTGTGTCCAATCTTTGTATATACTTTAACATGAAGAGGGAAGGAAAACCTTGTTGATTTGAAGATCAAAAGGTGATGGTCAAGGCTCGCTGAATTCCCAAACGAGGAAATTTTTTATTTTGGGAAAGCTAATTATGGTAATCTCTCTAATAATTCAACCCTATCAAAATTCAATCACCTCAAATTTTGTGGACAAAATTCAATTGGTGTTCTGATAAATTTGATCACCCTCTAAAATCATTGAAATAATGAAGAAATAAAGGATTATATGCATGATTTTGAACCATTTTGTCAACTTTCCACTCTAATAAATTTGATCACCCCCAGATTTTATAGCGGGAATTTCACTTCCTGTGATTGAATTATTGGAGTGTTTACTACGGCTATCCCGAGATCAGAATCTTTAGCTGTACAAGGTGCAAAATGACGTAATTGGTCATGTGATATTACACTGAGGTTAGGCAACAAGACCTTTGTTTATATTTGCAATGTTGGATTCTTTCATTAGAGGACTTTAACCAGCGATGTCTTTTGTACGCAAATACGTAACTTCGGGACAATAGCATCTCAAAAGCTGCTTCGGTTTTGCAGTATTTTAAAAAGCCACTATTTCTGTGTTTTGAAGTATTGCCAATGTTAAGTACGGCGCACACGAGAGCTATCCCCTGAGCCAACGGTCTCAAGTGCCTTTTGTCTCGAGGGATAGCACTCGTGTGGTTTCAGCACACACGGTAAGCAAAAGTTTCACTGAATGGTCCAGTACCCTGATGACGTATTATATATCTTTCAGTCACGTGATGAATTGTATTTCCATTCATCTGTATGACATGTGAACACTCATTCAGAAATCTAACATGGATTGTGTAACACGAAACCAATTAAAGTGTCATTGTCAATGCAAAGTACATGTCCCGCAAGGCGTGAAGGCCTATATGTAACCCGATACACCAAATTAAAGCTTACTCTTCAGACTGTGCCAGCTTAGCTCAGGGACCTCGTGCTGGCAATTAAGTTGATGTCATGTTACACTAAGGAGGTGACCGGCTAATTGAATTGTATAACGATGCTCACCTGTCATTTAATTGCCATGGATGTTGGGGGCCTGCATTGCATCAAGGGATAGAAGTGGTATTTTATTGTCATGGATGTAGGGGGCCTACGTCATCAGGCTTCAAGACCATTGATTTCAGTTTCCATGGAACACATTCGAGATCTTTCATGTGACAAACAGACATACCTCCAAATCACATGAATGTAAGATGCATTTCATTGGGTGGTCGAGTTGTTAGCTTACATTCGCCTCACATTTGTCAAACAAGATTGAGTTCAGGCCCTCGCGAGGCAAAAATCTCACCAAAAACTGCCTGCATACGAGACCTATCCTCTGAGCCAACAGGCACTTGAGGTTGTTGGAGCAGGGTAAGCTCTCGTGTCTGCTGGGCTTTAAAGCACTACCTTAGGTGTCGTGAAGTGGCCAATGTTGTTGATTTGCACCGTTGACAGCCCTGTTATTGTGCTCTACTAGTTAAATCTGGTTGAATGTTGTGCAGTCATATATTGTAGCCAATTTTTATTGTCTTAAATATTATACATCATGCTTTCAGATTTGATAAACATGCGTTCACATCTGGGGAAAACAATTTTTTCTTGATTTCCTTAATCAATCTTACCTGCTGATGACTTTGAATTCAAGACAGACCATTTCCTTCCTGTAAGTTTCATTCTTCTCTGTTGTCTCATTCTCCTTATAACAGCAACTGTATCGTGACGCCAATCATCAGCCTAACTGATTGTATTCTTTTATTCTATTGGTTTTAATTCATTCTTTGAAGTGTTCTTAGGAGAGCAATGAAAAAAGCATCCAGTTTATCTTTAAGGACAATATGTAAGTATATAACTCTTTCAAAAGAGCATAGATCAATTTTTATCGAACCCATAGATTTAGCTTGATATAGGAATCCAAATAAATTGTGTCCGTCTCTGTCTGTCTGTTTTGGACTAATAGAAAATTTCTCATGTCCACAGCTTCTCAGCCTCACCTTTCATCTCCTGAACTATTAAAGCCCGGCCCGACCCCTTGAACCCTCATATATTCCGGTTGCTTACATCATGCTACATTTATTCAAATCATTCGGCTTTTTATGGTAAAACATGAAAACTGGCCCATTTCCCTATTGAGTCAGCGATACAAATACCCAAAGTAAGCATGCTAAATGATGTCCGACTGTAATCAAATTAATTATAATATTTTGTTTGTTTGTGTTCCAGTATCTAGACACTGCCTTCAGCCTGTTGTTCCAGTTGTTAAAAGATGTTAATGAATGTGATAGTAAGGTTAGTGGTACAGGTAGATCAACTCTGGGCTACGGTAAACCCTCTTATAATTCAATCACAGGAAGGGAAATTTATTAGACCAAAAATCGTGCAGATAATCCATTATTTATAATCATTTTGGAGGGTGATCAGATTTATTAAAATGACTGATTGTATTTAGCCCACAAAATTAGGAGTGATTGAAATTGAATAGAGTGATTGAATTTTTAGAGGAATTACTGTTTTTATAAACTTTGCTCTTCTTATAACATAGTTATTAGGTCATTTTAGATGTAGCATATTTCATCATAGTTCACATTCATTCCGAATGAGAAATATGAAAGAAAGATGACAAAAAAATGTTACATATTGTAAATACCTCTAACAGTTGTTGTAGTATTTGTTCCTACGTGCTTTTATATGGAATAGACAAATAGGGTTATCAAGTGAATCAAACTTAGGTAACTTCTTGAAATTGGGGCATGAGTTCCTTGATAGGAATGGCATATGCCGGTATCCAAATGGGATACACCATGCCCATTTGGGTGTTCTGATCTGGATGGAGAGGGCCCCCCATGCCATTCTTTGTCTGCCACGTTCCAAAGGAGTTCCAACTCGGCGCACCATGCCACACTGTTTGGAATGCCTTATGCCAGTTCCTAGCATGCCCCAATTTCAAGAAGCTCCCTTAATACATTCGTGTAATAGGTTGAATCTTTCACAAGGTGTTGTAACCCTGTTCGGCTCTCCAGGATGACCTTGGGTTTCGCGTGCACACTCCTGAACACAACTGATCAGCTTTTTGTAAGATGTGATTAACTGGGGCACCCATGGGATACCATACCCAGATGTTACCCGTGGGGTCACGGGTGTGAAAAGGAATAAGACCCAATAGTCTCTACATGTATATGGCAGAAATATTGCTAAATGCTACATGAACTCTCTCTCTCTCTCTCCCGCACAATGTGGCCGATTTAATTGTGTTGATAGGTTGTACGTAACTTGTACTTCCATTGTGAGTCGTATTTGAACCAGTATAAACTGGAATTTGTTGTATATTTCCGATGCACATCTACTATATTATTAATATATATCTAGTCCCTGTTAAATGAGTGACAAAATTATTTGTCTTTTTCAGATGCACATCCTGCATGTGATATCATTTGTGATAGAGAGGGTGGGTTCACAGATCCGCCCATATGCTGCCTCCCTTGTCCAGTACCTCCCTATACTCTGGCAGGATGCCTCCGAACATAACATGTTACGATGTGCCATCCTTACCACACTTATCCACCTCGTCAATGTAAGTCTGCACTCCATTTCTAATATTTCCTCACACCCACCCATCCAATCTCAGCAAGAGGAGATCCTGGGTTCAATCCAGGGCAGAATCATACCTAAGACTTAAATAACGAACTTGTTACTTCCTCTGCTGATGCTCGGCTTTAAGAACATATATCAAGGACTGGTTGGCCCAGTGTCAGGGATACAGTAAAATTTCATGTCTGACTACAGCATGGTGCATCGTTGAGGCAGCACCATAACAAGGCATCAATGGGACCACTTATGTTTCATGTAGGCACACCACTGTCATATGACTGAATAATTGTTGAAAGCAATGTTAAATCAGTTTCACTCGCACTAATAGATGAGAATGCCTTAACTTCTCTCCATGTTTTTCCAATTGCTGTGAGGGATATTGTCCAAATTTGATGTAATTCGGACCTGGGATCTGTCATCAGCATTATTACTGGACCATCACGGATGGATTGACACACTATTTCGCTGAAGGGTTGAATGGGGATTAAACTCGCCAGTAAACCACTGCCTTGAGGCAGGGTCAAATATTTATGACCTTATGATGAAAGAGACAGTTGACTAAAGTGTGCTACCAAAGTTGAATTCTATGGGAATTGGGACATTAAACAGCACCACTTGTTTCCTTTCTTCTCAGCACCCCTACAAATCTATGTTAAGTTTGTCTTGATAAGAAACTGTTGATGTTTGGTTATGTTCTTGCTGCAAGTTAGTACTTTAGTATAAGATCTATCAAGTTAGTACTTTAGTATAAGATCTATCAAGTTAGTACTTTAGTATAAGATCTATCAAGTTAGTACTTTAGTATAAGATCTATCAAGTTAGTACTTTAGTATAAGATCTATCATGTTAGTACTTTAGTATAAGATCTATCATGTTAGTACTTTAGTATAAGATCTATCAAGTTAGTACTTTAGTATAAGATCTATCATGTTAGTACTTTAGTATAAGATCTATCAAGTTAGTACTTTAGTATAAGATCTATCATGTTAGTACTTTAGTATAAGATCTATCAAGTTAGTACTTTAGTATAAGATCTATCATGTTAGTACTAAGATCTATGTTAGTACTTTAGTATAAGATCTATCAAGTTAGTACTTTAGTATAAGATCTATCAAGTTAGTACTTTAGTATAAGATCTATCAAGTTAGTACTTTAGTATAAGATCTATCAAGTTAGTACTTTAGTATAAGATCTATCATGAGTGGGATTCACTGTCCGTTTGTTTCCATGCCAAAAGTACATGTAGTGATACCCCTTAAACATGGTCATTGTATGTATGTCTGTAAGCTGTTCTGTTTGAACAATCAGTGCTCTGCTCATGTTATTGTATGTATGTCCGTAACCTGTTCTGTTTGAACAATCAGTGCTCTGCTCATGTTATTGTATGTATGTCCGTAACCTGTTCTGTTTGAACAATCAGTGCTCTGCTCATGTTATTCTGTCATTGTAACCTGTTCTGTTTGAACAATCAGTGCTCTGCTCATGTTATTCTGTCATCCTCCTGCTCTGTTGTTTTAGGGTCTGGGAACGACTTGTTCGAGTATGTACCACTTCCTGTTACCTGTGATACAGATGAGTACAGATATTACCCAGGATCCCCATGTCTACTTGATGGAAGATGGCTTGGAACTGTGGCGCATCACGCTACACAATTCCCCCACCATCACCGACACCCTGCTGTCTCTCTTCAGAAACATGCCAGCACTCTTAGGTATGGTAACAGCATCTTGATGTGTTGCCAAAAAAGCTGTATGTCATAAAGAAAATTAAAATATGTTTCTTCCACACAAGATATAATCCCTTAAATTGAGCTTTATTCACAGCTAATTTCAGAAATTGTTAGACTGAGACAAGATGAATTTAGATAAATTTCACTGAATTTAGATTAATTTCCTTATATTTCTGCAATTGTTTTATTATTTTTGTCACACACAAAAGAATTCTTAATTTGATTAGTACATGTTATTGTCCCCCGCCAGTTAGTAAGGGGGTGGGGGGAGAGGAGGAGGGGGCAATTAGAAACACCAGTGTCCATATTTCCTTGATTCCGTAATTTCCTTGTCCGGACAATAACTCGAGAAAGATTTAACCGATCAACTTCAAATTTGGGCTATGTCTTGACATTGATGAGATGATGATTGGGATTGTTTTTCAGCAATGTGCGTAATCCAGTATGGCCACCATCAGCCATTTCGAATTTTAAGCAGTTAGATATTGTCTGGAAAATTACTCGAGAATGATTCAACTGATCTGTTTCATACCTGTGGAGTTCCTTGACATTGCTGAGAGGACTATTGGGATTGTTTCTCAAGGATGTGGATTGTAGTTTGTATTTTAAGCAGTTTGACGCTTGCATAATCCACTATAACTGGTATCGATGGCAGGGGACGTGAACCTCTATAGTCTATTTTTATCGAGCCCATAGCTTTAGCTGCGAAAAGCTCGATATAGGGATCTAAATGATGTTAATGGATGTCCCTGTCCTTGTCCGAAAAACTGGTTGAAGTTTTGGACTTTTGTACCTATCTTGGCAGAAAGTGAAATTTGTGTGTAGTCTGTAATGTTGGTATAATTCTGCCACCTCTCATTGAATTGCAAACTCAAAAGGGTTCGATTTATCAGGCAGAGCCCCACGTTTTAACCTGATTTGAGAAATCATATCTCATTTCAAGAAATATTTTCACAATTTTCTTGGTTAAAATCAGCACTTTTACAATGTGACAGAGAAAATTGACCTCCAAAAGTTAAAATTCACTGCAGTATTGGTATGTGTCCATGATATTTTAGGTGAACATTGAAAACAATTCACGACTTTTTGATTTGTGCCCAATTTTTCCACTCGCATTTTGTAAAATGGGCTCAAAATAGACGTCCGGGTTGGTCACATCAGGGGAGATAACCATTTGTCATCAAATAAGGGGAGATAATCACCACTATAATGCTGAAATTGTGCTTTTTATTTTCAGTTGAAAATCCTGTTTGAAATGAACTCAGTGGGTATAATCTCACTATGTCCTAGAATCTTTACTGGGTATTTCATGATTGTTTTATTACGAAAGTCATGAATTGGTGTATTAATTTTCATACAAATGAAAATCAGTAAGGCTTTGGTGGAAGACCTCCCATTGATGGTTAGAAACCACTATAAAATTGCCTTACTTAATATGTAGTAAAATGGGTGAGCAAATCTTGAGAAAACTACATTCTCCAATATTCTCTGCCACAAATGACTCGCCACACTAAATAGCCTGGCCTTTCCCTTAAACTTATAAAAATATTCAGCATACTCCTTTTTTTTTTCGAGATAAGGCCGCCAGACATAAGGTCGACAAATTTTGGAGGTGGCCAATCAAACTGGCCCAGATAATATATAATATATTTGAGAGTGAAATATGTTAAAATACATGACAGACCATTTCTGGTCGAGTCAGGTATAATAGTCAATCAATGTTTGCGGTGAAGTAGAGTCCTGTTAATCTTAGAGGTAGAAAATTCAATGGTGGCTTGGGACCTACAAATAAGTAAACCTATTCATATACCACTACACTTGGTGTGGCCAAACTAATGACAAACCACCATATACATATGCAAATACAAACGTCCTGCTTCCAATAATTGCAAAGTCATCGATGATTATCTGAAAGTGATATTTCCCTTACTATTTGGACCCTTCAGCCGTGGGGGGGGGGTGGATAAATTCTCACTCTCGAGAAGGAAAATACATCCCAACCTCGCCTCGGCGGTTCGGTGGAGATGTATTTTCCTTCTCTTGAGTGAGAATTTTCATCCTATAATCAAGTTATATGGGAACGTCTTATTCTCGAATATTCGCTGCCACAAATGACCCACCACACCAGGTGGCCTGGCTTTTCCGCTCAAACATATTCCTACGAAGTAGGCTACAGATCGCAAATTGTCCGGTAATGAGTGAGTCAGTGAGGCAGTCAGTCAGTCCGTCCGAATCCTTTTGTCGGCAGAATAAGGAGAACCGTTGACATTAGAACCTTGATTAGGGCATTGTTACCAGCAAGTTCTGAGCTGACCGAATTCTGATGAAAATTTGATTTATAATTATTTTTTTTATTATTTATTGATGGCTCAGCAAGTGCACCCTTGGCTGTATGTTTCACTGTATATATAACACAGTACAAAATCTGGTGGGATATGCCATCCGTAATTGTTCTTATGAAATAGGAAATGCTAATTTTCCATCATTTGTTAGTGCATTTATCTACACTGCTATTACCAACTTGCCAGCCTCAATACACACAATTCAGTATATTGTTATAGATATATGTAAACTGTGGCCTTTAACGTGTATCCTATTTCACATCCAAACATTTCATCACAGACCACATCAGGCCTCAAATTCAGGTCAGATTGCCCACTGGTGGTGAAATATCCTACATCAACCAATTAAGTCAGCCTGGTGCAATAACCCAGCAGAAGAAAGAAAGATGCGGTATCATCCTGCAGATTAGTCTGTGTGAGCAACAATGATAAAAGTTGACTGAGGGTAAAACAAAGCCATGACAGCATGTTTATTTCTTTGGGTAGAATTTAACTAGATAAAGTAACTTTGATCATGATGTGAAAATATGAGCACATACTTTGAGTTTTTTTTTTGTACCTCTTGAATATTCACTATATATCACACTGAGATATAATTTAAACAAAAAATTACATGTGTAAACAAAATATGTCTAAATTTTTCTTGTCATTTCAAATCTTGATCCATTTTGATTCCTTGATTAGGGGATACAGAATCACTGCCACGGAGTGTGTTGGTGTGTCACAGCAATGCAATTCCGATTCACACAACTAAGCTGAGGTGATTTAATGTTTATCAATGAAGAAAATCACCGATCAACCGTCATAGAATATAATGTGAAACAAGAAAACCGGAATAGTACATTCATCAGATTGCCGTTACCCAAAATGTGTTGTCTCATATATCTAGATAACAACGTGATGTAGAGACGCTATTTATTCGTCTTTGTACCGGTTATGCTCAGGAGAATGACATAGAATCATTATTATCTTGCGCAGAGAAGGTGGTGGTCTGGAGTTGAATTACCGTAAAGTACATAAATGCTACCTTTCTACTATAGTACTATATATAAAAATTTGTTGTATTGTTGGGAAAATAATGCGATTCAAAAAGTTGTTTTGATCCTGGACAAGGGCACTGAAAACCATTAAAGAGATGTAAATGTATTTTCACACGTAAAGCTTGAAATCTACTGAACTTTTTATTATTCAATCTGTTTCCTTTAGTTAAAAAATTGTAAAATTAAATCGGCAATCGTTATTTATTTTTGGAATGAAGGCGCATTAGGAGACTGTTACCAACAACTTCTAAGCTGACCTACTTTTGATGAAAATTTCTGGTGATTTTTGATGAAAATCACTGGCGATTCTGACTTGGGCGGTGCCCATCTTAATATAGGCAGGATTTCAACTGGGGGTGGGAATTTTCAAGAGTTCAATTCGCGTTCGAGTCCTAATGCCTACTCTACTTCGTAGGTCCTGTGACGTTAGTCACACTGCTCATGTAAAAAATTCAGCATACATTTCCCACCATTTTTTCCCAGATAAGGCTTCCAGGGATAAGGTCATCCCACCATACCCCATTACGACAAATTTTGGAGGTGACCAAACAAACTGGCCCAGATATTTTTTTCATTAGAATTTTGACAAGGTGGTTTTGATATATTTGAGGGTCACTTATATGAACATTTTAAAATATATGACAGACCATTTCTGGTCCAGTTAGGTATAATAGTCAATCATTGTTCATCAGAAGTCAAGTCCTGGTAATACTTTTAGACCCAGAAAATTCAGTGTGTATATTTTTGCAGTATGTCCTGGATTCTGTGCTGGTTATATCGTGATGGTCTTATATGAAGATCAAGAATAGGGGTATATGAACAACAATCAGTTTCACCCACAGGATCCCAACCTATCAACCAAGGCCCATCCAATGATGTTAAGACCCAAATAAAAAAAAACTTGTTTGTGGTAATCCTACATACATGTACCCATCAAAACATGAGACTGTAGTTTGCTTCAATTTCTCATTGCTTATTCAATACATCCATTTGGTCCAATTGAGCACTCGTTTAACAATACAATACCAGTACTCAAACCTTTGAGTTTGGATGTCCTTTTGGTTTTGCTTTCAGATCTTGGTTCAGAGAATTTAAAAGTTTGCCTGAGAATCATTGAAGCCTATTTGTTACTTGGTCCAAAGGAATTCATGCAGGTAAAATTTACATTCCACAAATTTTACATTCTACTTCTGCACCATGAGTGAGAAATAATTGATCTACTTCACAATCCCATTGAACTCAATATATTTGTACAGAATTCAGCCACATTTCATTTACTGTGGACAGGTCCTGGTATTGTATCCTACCTAAAGCTTAAAAAATCAAACGTGTTTCTTCCGTGCTTTATGCTCAGCATTAAAAGGATAGATCAAGGACTGGTGGGCCCATTGTCAAGATAATGTGACTGGGTGAAGTATCATGACTGCCTTTGAGGCAGTACTATGAAATTGCATCATTGGGACCACTAACTCACATGTATGCACACTATCGTGATATGCAGGCCTCTCCATGAAATGTGTACGATCGCCTGTGCATGCCTATTTCTCTCCTGAACTGAGTCACGGGTGTATAGCAAACCACTCGCCATACAAATTCAGTGATAGCAGTTTTTGGCCTCGGGGTATTGTCGTCTCCATGTATATCCATCCGTATGCCCATCCGTCCATTACTGCATTTTAGGGAAAACCGCTCGTGATACATTGACCAAATTTTGAGAACTTATTTATCTATTTATAAGTCAGACGCCTAACGATAATGGCTCCTCTCCGCCCATATTTTACAGACTTGTGCCCATTTACAGATGTATTAATTTCATATTTTATGATATATGCTTGAATGTAATCAACTATATCTGCAGAACTGCATTTGATAGAGCTACTATATTTTAGAAAGTAATATATAGTTGTATTCTAGAAGCCAACAGAAAATTAGTCGCCTCAGCCCTTATTTCACAGAGTTACGCCCCATTCAGGTGAAATAATTTTCAATTTTGTGATACATGCTTGACTGTAACCAGTTATATCTAATTGACTGTGTTTGGTACAGCTTGCTAATTGTGTTGAAACTTTTTTATCAAGTGATATTCTAAATGGCTACAAAATATTTAGTCCTCTCGGCCCATAGTTTATGGAGTTATGCCCCTTTTCAGATCTAATAATCTCTCATTATTTTGTGATATATAGTTGAGTGTACAAATTAAATCTGCAGATCCGTGTTCGGTACATCTACTAAATTTTGTAAACTTATTTATCTAGTTGTATTCTAGATGCATACAAAAAATTTGTCGTCTCGGCCCTTATTATTTTATGGAGTTATGCCCCTTTCCTGGTGTAATTATCTTGGATATGCTTGAATGTATTAAACAGTTATATCTGAAGAACTCTGTTCGGAACAGCTACCAAATTCTACTTGGGCCTTATTTTACAAAGTTATGCCCCTTTTGTGATATATGCTTGAATGTAGCTGTTATGCCTGCAGAATTAATCCTTATGCTCTAAAAAGGACAATTCTGAATGATTAGTAAATATAGCCATAATGTGTTGCACATTCTCAGCATATTTCTCATTTGCTTGGAGGAGCCGAGGAATTTTGTGAGTCTCACCCTCATGTTTTGAAGTAATATGATCAAATCAAATTCTTTAAACACAGCTGTGCATTGTTGTTATTCTTTAGCTCTTTAGTTTGTGGAGTTTTGTTCTCCCTGACTCCTCTCCAGTGAATACCGTCAGTTTTTTATCCTTGTCTGCAGAGAATTTTGGGAACCACTGTGTTGAGGTATTGTCCAGCTTCACTCGGATGCTCGTAAACCAATATTATGGTCCAGAGCAAAATATTGCGTCATAATTTTGTTTTATGAAATATTTTAATACATTTTCTGCTCTAAAATAGTTTAATTCTGGACAGTAGGAATATTTATTTGAAGCAGCCATGGTTATAACAAGTGTCACAATTTGATCGCATTTCACATTGCCACTATTTTGAATTCCTATACCTACATCTGCTCGCATGGAACCAAATGTTAGGCAAGCAGATGGGCTCTTGCGAGGATTTTACACATGCCGAGGACTGATACGCATGAAAAATTGTTCAAAGCGATGTTAAATCCTAATATCTTACTCACTCCCTCTTTATTTCATTTCAGCTGTATGCTGACAGTGTAGTGATGTCACTGTGCAGTTTGATGACTGATATGAGAACAGAGGGCCTTGTACTCATCCTGAGGGTAAGTCCATCTCTCATAGAATATCACTCTTGAAAAGTATTTTGATAGAAGGGTTTGAAATCATCTCTGATAATGCACTAAATAACAAACCAGCCTGTTTATAACTGAACTGACACATTTTTGTCGGGTTTACAAAGTAATCCTTACCGTGTCCGTTGTCGGCGGTCAGTCGATTTTGACGTGTGCACTACACTTGTGTGACCTCTCCATGACATCTGCACACTGGCTCAGTGATTCGGTCGTGCATAATGAAATCTACATAATTTGTCTCAACATCGATCAGCACTTTTTTAAAAGTCGACAACTGATATTTATCCATATCAATTTTTTTAAATGCAGATACTCCAAGTTAGGAGTAGTGATAGTATTGTTGTATCAATATCTTTAGGCCAAGTTGAAATGGGATTGTGTCTTGTATTTACTTTTCCTTGGTAGTAAATCCCTGTAGGCCTACCCTATTTCCAAAGTCGTGCAGTTTACTCCTCCAAACGACCAGTGATTTCTTCAGGCCAGAATATTTCACGGGTAATGATCGTTCCGTTTCCGTGTCGCTTCCGTCAAAGAAAAAACATGGAATCGATTTATCGTTTCCCACTATTATGCTCTGATTAACCGTGGTGTGCTTATGGCAGTTTCTTTACTCGCTATATTTGTTTCATACTGACCGAGAAAGGTATTCCAATGAGTATAAAATCACTGTTTTATATCGAAACCTTCAGCTGAGGTCGGGAACGTTGTTGTTGGGAACGTCTAGCTTTGCAGGCGAAGCAAAGCTAGGGAACGTCGTGCTGTTGAGGTCGGGATTTCCTCAATCGTATTCGGACTAATGAAAGTGCTAGCTTGTCTTGTGCGCGTCATCAGTTAATGATTTCCCGCGAATCTCCCTGGTCTGACGCATGCATGGTGAACGTGCAGTCAACGTTGTTGGAAATGTCGAAGTTTCACACACATTTATGGTACAATTCTGTTGCTCCTTGTGTTTGACTGCAGAATGCCAGAAGCCACGAAATGAAAGAGAAGAATTGGTTTCCTAAAAACAGTTAGAAATTGATCGCTCAGTGTTGACTTTGACCCAGTAACTGACGATAATTGGAACATTTCAATTCTGCACTGCAAAGTGTGCACGGCACACTGTCAAGCTATACGACAAGACTCATGGCCACACATTGAGTTCACTTTTGAACTATGTTGACAGAATCACTTACGAACCTCTGTGAAGTAAAATACTTTAATTATTCAAATACCTTACAGCCACTTCACCAATGATCACAATTTTATAAAAGACAAATAGCAAATGAAAACAATTTAAACAACATTTTGTGACATTTACAAAAAAAGTTTCCCATACAATTATTTCACGGAACCTAATATTAGTTTCCGGAGGGTTCCCAAAGATAGAATAGACGGAACCAAAAAAAAGTTTCCGACCATTCACGAAATATTCTGGCCTGGTTCTTTATGTCAGTGTATGACATGGAAACAGAGTACCGGTATAGACTTTATCGAGATGCCACAATATGTGCCAAGTTTAAAACAGCAAACAGACTACTGAATTGTAGATCAGATCATTAATCAGGATTCTTTAGTGCATGCACTCATCACAAATTATAAAATCATAACATCTGTACTGACTGTGATGTTTATATCATGTCTATCAAAAAAATACAGTCTAGGCGTGACATAATCAACTTTTCGCATGGAACTATATAGCAATAGCAACAAGTTGTTGTCGCCTCGGTGTACTTAATTTGTCAGATAATTTTCACAGATTTTTCTGTAAGATTTTCTGCTATGTCTTATTTAATTCCTTGCATTGCTGATGACTGAGTTATTGTGATTTACTTGATAAGAATCAACATATCATTGTTTCCCAGATTCCTAACTATCATCTTATCATTTCGTCTGAGTCGTGGGTGCATGCAGTTTTGAATAAATTATTGGGAAGCTGCACTCAGACCTACACAATTCTGTCCTGTTCTCTCTATTTGAATTCAGATTTTTGTTGTCAAATTCACATTTGTCTTGAGTTATGAAATCTCGGGAATTAAATATCTTGGAGTTGATCACCTTTCTTTATTACCCCTCGGTCATTTTGGCGAATTGTCTTCATCATGTTCGTCCGTTCGTCCATCCGCTTGAGATACAGTGACCAAATTTTGAAAACTTATTTATCTAGTTATAAGTCATACGCCTATCGAAAATAACTTCCCTCGACCCATATTTCACAGAGTTCTGGCCCTTTACAGATGTATTAATTTCTGATTTTGTGATATATGCTTGAATGTAAGCAAGTATATCTGCAGAACTATGTTTGATACAGCTACTACATTTTGGAAACTTACTTATATAGTTGTATTCTAGAGACCAACAAAGAACTAGTCACCTCAGCTCTTATTTTGCAAAGTTATGTCCCTTTTCGGATGCAATAATCTTGTGATATAAGCTTGATGGTAACCAGGTATATCTAATTAACTGTGTTAGGTACAGCTACCAAATTATGAGGAAACTTTATAGTAGTCTTCAAAATCCCTACAAAAAAATTTGACATTTCGGTCCATATTTTATGGAGTTATGCCCCTTTTCTGATTTAATAATCTCTGAATTTTGTGATATATAATTGCATGTACAAGTTATATCTGGAGATCTGTGTTAAGTACAGCTACTAACTTTGAAAACTTATTTATCTAGCTGTATTCTAGAAGCCTACAAAAGGATACTCGTCTCAGCCCTTATTTTACAGAGTTATGTCCCTTTTTGGGTGTAATAATATATGATTTTGTGATATGCTTGAATAGCTGTTATATCTGCAGAAAAGGAAATTTCTGGATGATTAGTAAACATAGCCATAATATGTTACACGTTCTCATCATATTTCTCAATTGCTTGGAGGAAGCCGAGGGGTTTTGTCTCACCCTCATGTCTTACTTGGCCTTTGAATTTGTGGTTACATACTCATCAAAATTTCTCTTGATCAGTTCAGACAGAGTATTGGCAAGCATTCCATATTGCCAGATTACCTATTCGGTTTTAATTAAAATTTCAATTTCAATTTAAATTTAAACTTTTAACAAAAGTTAGCTGCCCTTGTCATCACATTGATTCTCATTGTCCTGGGTGATCAGCTGATAACTGATTGTTTATTGTAGGTTGTAGAGTTGGTGCTGAGGACATTCCCTGTAGAGGGACCACAAGTCTTTCGTCCCATATTACCCACAGTCTTAAAGGGTATTATGGAGAAGGAGGTAATAACACCTATTCATCAACACATTACTTTTTATATGCTTGTCAATAGACAAGGTCATAATATATTGCAGTCACAATACTGTTCGCCTGTTCATACATTAGCTTTTTTTGTCCGTGCAATATCTCCATATTCTTTGGGGCAAAGAACAACCGTATTTTATTTTGATGTCAACTGGTCAAAGGCTCAGTTCAGATAGGCCAGAAAACCTTGAAAAAAAAAAAAATCTCCTGTTCCAAGTTAAGAACTGATTGGTATAGGGAGAATCTTATTTATTTCCAGGTCGAAGGTCATGGCCAGGGAATTTCGGTAAAAAATGGAGAATTGTGTTGTTCCTCCAGTTCAGATTATGATCATAAATCTACTATTTATCAATCTTGGGAAGAACAAAGAAGCCTATTGATTTTGATGTATGTCCATCTGTCCGTCAGTCTGTCTATAAATGTTTATTGTCCAAGCGATATCTTCTGTTCCTCCAACTCAGGCTAAGTTTGATCCCCACCCGCTTAATGGCATTGCCGAGCCGAGATTACTAATTAGTTCGGCATTAACCTGCAGGTTCCAATGATTGATTCTCCCGTGTGTAATTAATCCAAGAAAAATCCCAAATCACACTTTTCTAGCATTTTGGCCCTTGCTGACTGTGTTTGCTTATTTTGTCCCTGTGTTTGTCATCACAGGGACAATCCACAGGTGTAATACCTATGGGCCGTCATAGCTCCGTCGATAGAGCATGTTTAGTCGGGGTGATGGGTTCGAAACCTGCTGATGACCAATTTATTCTTTCTCTCTCAAAAATCATTTCACATGTATATATGCTCAGTGGCTGACTATATACCATATGATATATCATTTGTTCATTATAAAGGCAGTTGCGCACAATGCAACACCGAGAGAGAGAGGGTTGGTAATCACAGGGACAATCCACGGATGTAATACCTATGGGCCATCATAGCTCAGTCGGTAGAGCATCGAGGTGTTTAGCAGGGGTCGTGGGTTCGAATCCCACTAAGGAACAATTTATTCTTTCTCTCTAAAAATCATTTCTTATGCTTTTTACGAGTAAGTTGTTTTGAAAATCAGCATTTTATATATATATATATATATATATAGATATGTATATATAGAAATGTTTACTTATTGAGGATAACTTAATTAGTTATGAACTGTTCTTCCAGGAGGCCCTCCAAAACAAAAGAGTATAAAATAATACATGAGTACAAAAGACATGGTTAAATAAACATTTTCTCATTTTTCAAAGCCTCCATCATGTCCATATTCGGAAAAATTGGTTGTCATTTCGATGAAAAATGTTGGCTAAATTTTCTGAAGTATCAAACTCCTACTCCAATCATTAAAGGAGAAGAGAACATTTGGAGAAGGCATACCACAAATGAAAGATCTGTCTTCCCAATATCCAAATCTACAGACAAATATTATTGCGATTTTTTTTTGTGGCTGATCAGTGGATATAGAAACAACAGAAATAGAAGATTGTGAACAGATTCATTAACCAATCAGAAAATTTCTCCTGAGGGTTATCAAATATGATAATAATAATAATAATTAACCAGATAATAGAGCGAATGAAGAATTATTGAAATAATTTCCTGTTTATTAACCTTTGAATCAGCATTGAACCTTGAATCGGCATTACAGTAACCCTTGAATGTCATCTCTATTTTGCCCACAGGATCACCCTACTGTGATAGCCATGTATTTTTCCATGTGTGCCAGGATTATGCTCCAGAACCATGAATTCATGTGGTCGTTCCTAAACCAAGTTACTGGAGACTTTGGAAAAGATGTAAGTGTGCGTGGATCATGGAGCCTACTATAATCTAAAGTAGGCTCCATGCATGGACTGTTCTTCCATTGTCAGAGTTTATATCCTCCTAAAAGGCGGTGTTACACCGTCTGACTGCACTGTGCAGAAAAATGCGGCGCACATACGCATTCAGTCTGTATCGATTTTGGTCGATAGCCTTGCTCCTAAAAGCTGCATGCCGCGATTTCAAACCCAGTTCTATCAGAGGGTTTATCTGACAGTAGGAGGTATACAATCAGATGCTATGAGAATGGTATAAACATGATGGATGCCAGGGGCTGATTTCATGACTTGGCCTTTCAAGTGCACTTGGGAAAAAAAAGTCCAATTTGTGTTTCATAGAACATTTTTGTTTGCACTTGGCCAAGTGATGTTTGAAGTGACATAGTTTTTATACGCCCGCCAAAAAGGCGGACGTATTATGTGATGGCGGTTTCCGTCCGTCCGTCCGTCCGTCCGTCCGTCCATCCGTCTGTCCGGTTCTCGTGTCCGGTATATATCTGGGACAGTTTCTTATCTACAGTTCCAATTTTTGGTGAGTGGATACCCAACGGGGAGACGATGTGTCGCGTACCAAAATGAAGGTCGAGGTCAGAGGTCAAAGGTCACTGGCCTAAAAAACAGGAAATCACTGAAGTGCTCGTGTCCGGTCTATATCTGTGAACGTTTTCTATCCACAGTTGCAATTTTTTGTGAGTGGATACGCTAGGTGGAGACGATGTGTCGCGTACCAAAGTTGAGGTCGAGGTCAGAGGTCAAAGGTCACAGTTGCCTAAAATCATTGATCATTGACAGTTTTCCATCTACAGTTCTAATTTTTGGTGAGTGGATGCCCTAGGGGGGAACGATGTGTTGCATCCCAAATGTAGGTCGAGGTCAGAGGTCAAAGGACTGAAAAATCAGGAAATCATTAATAATTTCTCATTTTTGTGAGTGGATTCAATAGGAGGAAATGAAGTGTCACATACCAAAAAAATAGGTCGAAGGTCATTGACCCCAAAATCAGGAAATTATTAAAAATAACATTTTTTTTGTGTCAGTAGGTACATTCGGGGGACATGATGTGTCACCTACCAAAATGTAGGTCGAGATCAAAGATCAAGGTCACTGTGACCCCAAAATTGTGAAATTGTTAAAAATCATGATTTTTTTAGCCCATTGAGAAATTATGGGGAGCCGTTTTGTCGTGTACCAAAATTTAGATCCAGGTGAAATAGTCAAGGTCACTGTGACCCCAGAATCAAGGTCAAAGGTCAGTGTGACCTAAAAATCAGGAAATCATTAAAACATACAAATTTTTTGTGAGTGGATTCAATAGGGGGAAATGAAGTGTCACATTCCAAAAATTAGGTCAAGGTCAAAGGTCACTGTGACCACAACATCAGGAAATTATTAAAAATAACATTTTTTTGTGTCAGTAGATACATTAGGGGGACACGATGTGTCACATACCAAAATGTAGGTCAAGGTCACTGTGACCCCAAAATCGTGAAATTGTAAAAAAATCATGATTTTTTGTGTCCGTTGAGAAATTACGGGGAGACGGTTTGTCATGTACCAAAATTTAGGTCAAGGTCAATAGTCAAGGTCCCTGTGACCTCGGAATCAAGAAATCTTTAAAAATTATTTTGTTTTGTATCAGTAGATACATTACGGGGACATGATGTGTCACGTACCAAAATGTAGGTCAAGGCCGAACATCAAGGTCGCTGTGACCCCCAAAATCATGAAATTCATAAAAATCTGATTTTTTGGAGTCCATTGATACATTGAGGGAAGATGATGTGTCGTGTACCAAAATTTAGGTCAGGTCAAATGTCAAGGTCACTGTGACCCCAAAATCAGGAAATCATCAAAAATAACTTTTTTCTGCCAGTAGATACATTAGAGGGACATGATGTGTTACATACATGTACCAAAATGTGGGTCAAATGTCAAGGTCACTGTTACCCCAAAATCAAGAAATCATTGAAAGTCACATTTTCATATGACTGTCGAAGACGAGGTCGTGTAATGCAATGTTGCATTCTGTCCATTCATCCATTAACACTTTGCTGTCCATGTGATATCTCTAGTTTCAAGGTATGATTGGTACCAAACTTTGAGTATACCTTACTCGCATGGCAAAGAGGAGTCATACATTTTGAGATCAATTTGGCGAAGGTCAAGGTCACAATCTCCCAAAACTGAATCAAGTTTAGCTGATTGTATGTGTTAGGTTGGAATATTCAGAGTTCTCTTCCCTACATGTATATGGCATTTGTCCTGTGGAGTTGTCTCCCATGTTTGAAACAGCTACATTTAGTTAAACTGTTGTGACATAAAAACCATACATTTACTAATTCAATGGGGAGAGGGGTCCTCCATGAACTTCATCAGTTTCAGTGTGGGATATGTGAGCTCTCGGCTCTTGCTTCAAGGTCAACTAGTTACCAAGATTTAAGCCCATTTTAGTTTATCATTCAATATAAGATGTGATATATGTTACATTCTCAGAAGCACAAACCTTTCTCTGGATTGCTAGCTACCAATTGGAATCAAGGCTATTAAACAACCTTGAAATTTGGATCAATGTAATTCCAGATATACGGGTGTATATTGAAGCCCCTTTGGCTCTTGTTTGAGTTCATGTGGGTATCTTGTTTTGTGAACCCGTGGGGCTCCCTGGGGTGTTGTCGTGCACACTCTAGGTCATGGTAAGAATAGGCCTCCGCTTCTCAGAG
>JAVTVY010017275.1:0-62178 GCA_036873755.1 Hanleya hanleyi | reverse complement strand
AGAGAAAATGTAACTTTTGAACGGCAGCACCTAGGATCATGAATGAGCACATTATTTCAGCTAAATCGATGCGCTGATGCATTTTATGAAGGTGACAGATTGATTTAAAGTCGAGGTCACGTGGTAGGGTCAAGGTCATTCAAAGGTCATTCTTCATATAATGGGCACGTAATTGAGGTCCTGGACCCAACTAGTATAAAGGGAGCGGGAACTGGCCATTTTATTTAGACAAATGACAACATAACACAAAACAGATTTAGAAGTCACCAATTGTACTTTCATGTTATACTACACATTGGTAGGACACTGTAACTGATGAGTCAATATGACATTGAGGGACATAATCAGTCCGATTCAGAGCATTCTGCCTCACTAGATTCTGAATCATCAGATTCCGATGAATCCCCCCTCATCTGTACATCATAATGTCCCTCATCTTCATCATACTCCTTCTCGCTTTCATCTTCCTCGTTCTCTTTAGCTGGCCGTGATACAGGTAGATGCGTCGGTAGAGCAGTTCGCGTGTGACGGACAGGGCGACAGCGACCACCAACCAGCTCCCAGCCATGTCCGAGTGGCGAGGGATGCTGCTTCAGGGAGGGGTGGCGCACTAGGTACGCCAAGTAGTTGGCGCGGTGGCAGTGTTGGCGTAGGCTATCTGCGTCTGGAGGGAGACGGACGAATGATTTCTTTTTCATTCTCTTCCACTTTGCGGCACGGGCCTCAGCCATGGTGGTACTCTTGTTGTCACCGTAGATGACCTGTCGTGTGAACTCGAAGGGCTCCTCTACCACCTCCTCCTCAAGGTTCAGGCTATCTCCACACCGCGAGAGCTGCCGTCGTGCCACAGGGCTATTCGCCACCTGGTTATACACCGACATCTTACCCTTGCCGTAGAAGCCGGAGTTGGCATCACAGCCTGTCATACAGTGCAGCTGCACAATACAGTGTGCCATCTCGTCAGGCACCAGCTCACGGCAGAAGACGGTCTCCTGCTTTCTCTTGATACAGAGCATACCGGGCAGCTGCTGCGAAATGACCGCTGCCGCGACATAGGCATCGGTATCAGCCGCATCAATGACAACAGGGCCACTGTAGCCTGACTCGCGCAGAACTGCATAAGCGGAGAAGAGGACAGTGTCAGCCTCAGACTGATCAAAGCTGTAGTTCTGCATCGGTTGCTGGGTTGACAAGTTGGTGCAGTGGGAGCCAACAGAGTAGACAATTTCTGCATCAACACTTTGAGCAAGGTCGGTCAGGTAGATGCGTATTAGTTTTTGCAGCCGCCCCTTGTTGCTGACGCTACACAGCAGTGTTTTGAACGCTCTAGCAGAGGGGAAGGGGTCGCCCAATTTCATGTAGGTGTTGGGGACATGTGCCTTACCCTGTACCCGCAGGTCTCGCTCATCATCCTTAGTCGAGTATGCTGCGTCGTACGGGTCGTTCATACAGATGATACGGTCAGCATTACCATGGCGGGCAAGGATGATGGATGACACCTTGTGGACGTAGTCTGACCACTTGTATGGGATGCCATCTTGCGTCTGCCGATCTTCTGCTGATGGAGTTGCCATCCTCCAGATCATGCCCATGTCGACGAGAGCGATGTAGGGTCCCTGTAGATCTACAGATTGCAGAGCGAGCTTCTGGATGAGCTTGCTCTTCTGTGTCTTCCTGTATGTGCCATTGGAGTTGAATAAGGCGACACACTCCTCGACAACTCGATGTTCCAGCAACTCGGGGAGGTCCACAAGTTGACTTACCTCAACCAGGTCGATCACTGCTTTGAGAGCGCTCCGCTCCATCTCAGCAGCTCTCGCCTGGAGTTCCTCCCCGGGCTTCTTCGTGTCTGGCTCCTTATCAAGCGTTTGCTCAGAGGGACGGGTGCATGGAGAGAGGTATTCTTACTGAACACCCGCTCTCGCAAGAAGCAGGTCAACTTTTCCTCCCCCGCAGCTCGGGCTGAGTTGAAGTCCGCAACGAGCTCATCAGAGGCAGGCATGGCTGACTGTAGGGTGCGAAGGGTGGGTGAGGCCGGGTCGAAGGGGAAGGAGTCGAACTCATGCATGCATGCGACCAGGTCCTGCACGCACTGCTCATCTTCTCGCATCCGTTTCGGGCCGCATTCTATATGCTTTCTCCTGGCTTCTTTTCGATTGGCCAGGGCGTTGTGAGCCGCCCGGATCTGGGCCACATTGTTCACATTTCTGGAATGCACCAGCAGCTGTTTCTCATTCTGGAGGATGGAGAGCCAGCCAGACTTCATTTTGCTGCCCTTGTTCATGGTACACTCAATCCACATGTCCCAGGCCATGTTGGAGTAGGGGTTGCCTGTGATGGACTGAGTAAAGTCAGTACGAAGGAAGGCAACCTGATCAGCAGGGAGAGCAGTCAGCATCGCCCAGAAGTCAGGCAGCCACCTCCCGTACCTATTGTTGTCGTACGCTACCATCCATGGCAGCATGGCGCGCAGAGAGCTAACGTACTCGTCCCAGTTGCAGATATGGACTGCGTGCACATTTTGCATGAGCGCGTCCGTCATGGACAGAAAGTCCCTCCAGTAGTCCGCCATGTCACTGGCGTCCACCTGAATGAAGAATTTGGTGATGAGGTGCTCGAGGTCAGCATCATCCTCCAGTGCCGCATGAGCAGCAGCGCGGGATTGCTGGGAGAGACTCGTATCTCTCAGAATCTCGAGGTTTTCTCTCGTCTCATCGGCCAGGTCGGGCATGAGCTTCCGCTGCACCAGCTGGCTTATGAGCGCCTCACACATGAGCCTCAAGCAACGCAACCCCCTCTTGTAATGCTTGCCTTTCAGCGCACGATCGACGGAGCCCTCGGCAATAACTCCTCCCGCCACGAGTACATCTCCTAGCTCACTCCCCTTGTAGCGCTTGTAGATAGCGCTCATCATCACACACTGTGTATGAAAGGGACCAAGAAAGGGCACAATGTCACGGTGCTGGCTTGGGTTCTCGGCCTTGAACAGGGTGATGAGGACGTACACGGGATGATCTCCCACTAAGAAGGCGAAGGGCATGCGCTTAGTGGCGATGATGGTAGACAGCTTGTCCATGACGTCTTTCACAACTGACTTGTTGGGCGGCTGATTGTAAGACGTATGATAATAAGTCTTGCTCTTCCCTTGCTCCACATTCAAGCCGGCGTGAAACCCGTTGTAGGAAGGGATAGTCTGCTCGGTTGCATCCGGGCGGTCACCATTCATGTCCGCGCGAGCAAGGGCGTGAATGACGCTCCGCTTGCGCTGAGGCTCTGTACTTGACGAGAACGTAGCGGGCTTAGGGCGGATGGGAGGCTCACCGCGCTGGATGGTCCTATATGGCGTGACTGCCTGCATCTCAGACGCCTTCTCAGTCAGTGCCTGCGACACAGTCTTGGCGTCTTTGATGCGCGCATGCTCATCCTGGATGTTTGTCTCGTACCCCCGTGCAAGACGTTCTAGACGCTGCAGAAACATACAGTTACAGCGGTGTGCAGTACCCCCTCCGGTCAAGGTGTCGTTGAGAAAGTCGTCATTGTCAATGATACTGATGCTTGGTTCTCCCTCAGCGATCTCGTCAGGACAGACCGAGCATCGCTCGAGGTCATGCATGGTCCAGATGTCACGCAAGAGAAGCACGTTCGGGTAGCTGATCCCCATGCCCAGCTTGTAGTAAGAGTCGACAAGCTCTTTGCTGCGAGTCATCCCGTGAAGGGTGACGGTGGCATTGATGGCGGTAGTGGTAGGTCGTTTTATGACATACTGTGTGATCAGAGAGGTGAGAGAGAGTGTGCTTGGAGACAGATCTACTTCCCTATTCCCCGCAGAGCAGATAGCAGCTGCACCATGAGAGGCGGGAGCTCTTCCTCCTCCTCCAGCTCTTCGACCCTCGGCGGCCACAGGACGAGTTTGATTGACTTGACGTCGTCCTTGAGCCGATCCGCCACATTGCGCACCAGTTGCTCACTGCTGACACCCATGGAGGAGAGCGCTGCTTCGACATATGAACCACCCCCAGACGTGTCATAGACTAGGTCGCTATGGTTCCTCTGAGAGCGGGAGTGGAAGCCGATCTTGCCCTCAAACTCACGGGTCAGGATGTCCTTGATGTAGGATGACTTGACCCCGGATGTTGGGAAGCCATACCGAGAAATGATAGAGCTGTAGTCTCCTCGGAGGCTCTGCAGTGATCTTAGCTCATGTTCCTCGAAGATAACTGTTCTGATGTGGTCGAAGAACATATTCTGAGCCTCACGGAGACTGATATTGTGCATGCGTGGAAGTTTGTCATCGTCACTCATTTTCTGGTAACTACGCACATATTTCAGCCAGCATTTGAGGTGATACCTGATCTCAAGCGCGTAGGGCTGATCATCTGCATAATCGATCAGACAGTTGATTCTGTCTCGCATTGTCCTATCTTCCAGGACCACCGTGTGGCTCTTGAAAGCTGCCCATGCGTGATCGTATGAAATCAGGACCAACTTTGATTCTCGGTGCCTGTCCGACTCTGGCTTACAACACCAGACACATTTTGTTTTGTCATGTATCAGCCCTAGACTCGATCGCAGCCGCTTGGCAGCTGGAGTCGCAGGCGGGGAACATACATCAGACATAGACGAAGATTGGGCCTGGCATTCATCGACCTGTCGTTTTTGCTGTCTTTTGTTGGCCTGTTCCAGTTTCTTGGCATTGCATAAGGTCAACCTACATGCATCATGGACACATTGCCCGACGTGGCCTTTATTCCAATCGACAGTTGCGTGGACGTCTCCGAACTTGTCAAGACCGCTCCATAACAGGGCCTTCATCTTGAGATTTTCCCACCTCTCAATTGAGTTGATGGAATCGGTGGCTGCATCGCAAAGCCCACCACACCGGAGGACACACGGAACGGTGGACATTGTCATAAGGTTCTTAATTCACATCACGAGAGCGCGCTGTCTCGTACGCTCGTACCAATGCCTGGAAAAACAGAAATAATTATCAGATGTGTGTGATATGAATTTATACAAAAAGAGAACACTCAGGACCTCAATTCCGTGACCATCATATATGACTTCGAAGATAACGTTTGAATGACCTTGACCATACGGTGTGACAGTGACCTTAAATCAATCTGTCACCTTCATAAAATGCATCAGCGCATCGATTTAGCTGAAATAATGTGCTCATTCATGATCCTAGGTGCTGCCGTTCAAAAGTTACATTTTCTCTCTACCGGATGGCGGCCATCTTGGATTTCTCGGATAAAATGATGACATAACGTCAAACTGATGTCAGAATCGGAATCCTCGTGGTCGACTCACCCGAAAAAGTATCTTCATACATGATTCTAGATGCTCTGGTTCAAAAGTTAATTTTTCAAAATGGCGCCAGCGGCCATCTTGGATTTTGCCCTCTGGCAAAAAATCCCGGGATTTTTGGGAGGGACCTGGGGGCTAAATTTTTTATAAAAGGTCCATAGAAGTCAAATCAACCGTCAAAACATCTTAGCCAGAGAATGGTCACGGAAATGCAATCCTGGACCCTACTAGATAGTGGTTATATATCAACCATGTAACAGCCTCATACTAGAGAACCAGGGATTATTATGTCACATCACGCACATCTATACTATATATGATCATGGAATTGGAGCGATATACAAGAGGTGGGGAAAATTGACGTCTGGCGAATATAAAGCAACCATATGACTATACTGAAAAGCATTCGTTGACACCTAACATTCAGACTCGAGAATTCGATGGATTATCGGATGTAGCCTTAGCATCTCAGCCGCGCTTTTATTGTAGCTGTTTATGTGCAGACAATGAAGTATCCACACGACCCCTAGCACTGGCTTAAGCGGAATTAGATACGCTATGTGATGACAGATAAGCTAATGACGTAAACGCCTCAACACGGGGCAAACTCGTAAATGCAAGAACACACAGGAAAACTTACCTGTAATGCCCGACGTCGTATGGCTTAAATTTCCAACCAAAACAATAAGCGAGCGACAAACAAAGAGGTTTAGATATCAGTCAATTAACAACCTTATTTTGGACAACTACATATTCCTGTGTCACATCACACAGATCCATAATATATATGATCATGGACTGATAGGAGTATTATATCGGTCATTTAACAGCCTTATACTAGAGCACCAGGCATTACTCTGTCACAACAGACACATAAAAACTATATATGATCATGGACTGTTATGGGTTAGTTATCAGTCATTTTAACAACCTTATACTGGACAACCACGTATTACTCTGTCACATCATACAGATCTACTCTATATGATCATGGACTGTTAGGGGTCAGATAACAGTCATTTAACAGCCTCATACTGGACAACCAGGTATTACTGTATTACATCACACAAATCTTTACTATATAGGATCATGGGCTGTAAGGGTTCTGATATCAGTCATTTAACAGCCTCATACTGGACAACCACGTATTACTGTGCCACATCACACAGATATATACTATATATCACCATGGACTGATAGTGGTTATATATAAGTCATTTAACAACCCCATAATGGTCACTAAGTTATTACTGTGTTACATCACGCAAATCTATACTATTTATGATCATGGACTGTAAGAGGTCAGATATCAGTCATTTTACAGCCGAATACTGAAAACCAGATATTGCTGGCTCACATCACACAGATCTACTATATATGATCATGGGCTGTTAGGGATCAGGTATCAGTCATTTAGCAACCTTATGCTGGACCACCACGTATTACTGTGTCACATCACACAGGTCTACATTATATGAACATGAACTGTTAGTCATTTAACAGCCTCATACTGGACAACGATGTATTATTGTGTCACATCACAAAGATCTACTATATATGATCATGGACTGTTACGGTTCATTTGAATATGACTTTGACCTTGTCGGAAGGTTAGAAGATATGGGCAGATGACCTTGGCCTTTTGATATGTAATGACCCGGTCAACGCACAGGTCACAGGGTCATCACATATCAAAAGGCCAAGGTCATCCGCCCATATCTTGTGACCTACCGACAAGGTCAAAGTCATACTCAAATGTTCGGAACTCTATTTCAAGGTCAAGGTCACTTCTGACCTTGGATTCGTGATAAGCGACCCCGATAATACTTTAAACTGACCTCGGTGTTCACGCTTTCGCGAAAACAATTTGCACATTTGCAAAAGTCGTTTTTACTGAACAATGTACCTGAAATTTTCGAGTGTAGCTGCGTCAATTTTTCGTTGCCAGGGCCCTTGTGATGCATTTCCAGCAGCCAGGACCTTGGACTAACGAATACAAGGCAAAAAACCGGAGGTTTCTAGGTTTTGTGAATCTTATGCACGAAATACAGAAGTCGTACGCTTTTCGTTCCTAAAAAAACATAGGTCGCCTTGACAGGAGATGTCGAAAATCGAACTTTTAGATACCGATATATAAAAATATGTCAAAAATTCTATGAAAACACTGGAAACGCTTTCAACCAAACGGTATGCAGAAATTCTTTACAGTTTTTTTATATGATTTTTTGAAGTTATTAAAATTGGTCAAAACTCGACATTCAAAGTGCCAAAACTCTAAAACTACGAATTTTGCAAAACGGTTTGCAGATTTGAAATCAGCATGGTTGAGAGTACTTGGTTCCAAAGCGTGGTGAGAATTCAACAAAAACTGCGAAATTTTACTTTCCAATTTGACCTTTCTTTTGTTGCTCTGCTGGTGTTAATATCCAACCAATTTTTTTCAAATTTCAGGATATTATCACTATGTCAGGGTAGAATGAGGTGTGCAAAAACAGCAAACTGACTTGCAGTATTTCTATTTACGATCTTTGTTCATCTCTCTACCTTTTTTCTGCTCAAATTAGATGAATAAAGCCAATTTTTCTTCAAACTGTCCCAAATTTTACAGTCTAGTTTAAATTTATCGTACAACATTCACAGTAAAACATTTTGCTGAATTTCATATCATTTCTCTGGCTCAATTTAATTCATCTACATCAACTTCAGAGCAAATGCATATTTTCAGTCCTGCCAGTTGGCCTTTCCTTTTTTGGTCTGCTGGTGTTAATGTCCAACCAATTCTTATCAAATTTCAGGATGTAATCACTATATTAAGGTAGAATCAGGTGTGAAAAAATGGCAAACCTACTTGTAATATTTCTATTTAAGATATTTGTTCATCTATCTACCTTTTTGTGCTCAAAATACATGTACAAGAGTCAAAGTAAGCTTTATATTTAGCTCTAGAGAAGCCAACTTTGCCTTAAGCTGTCCCAAATTTTACAGTCCAGTTTTAAATTAATTGTTCAACATTCACAGTAAAATATTTTGCTGAATTTCATATCATTTCTCTGACTCCATTTAAGTGATCTATATCAACTTAAGAGGAAATGCATATTTTCAGTTCTACACTTTTCAAATTTCAGCATATAATCACTATGCTGGGGTAGAATCATGTGTGCAAAAATGGCAAATCTACTTGCCATATTCCTATTAAAATCTTTGTTCATCTATCTATCTTCTTTCTGCTTAAAATACATGTATAAGAGTCAAATTCAGCTTTATATTTGGCTCTAGAGAAGCCAATTTTGCTTTAAACTGTCCCAAATTTTACACTCCAGTTTTAAATGAATTGCTCAACATTCACAGTAAAAGATTTTGCTGAATTTCATAAAATTTCTCTCACTCAATTTAATTTATATCAACTTAAGAGAAAATGCATATTTTCAGTCCTACAATTTGGCGTTTCCTTTTTTGGTCTGCTGGTGTTAATGTCCAACCAAATCTTATCAAATTTCAGGATGTAATCACTATGTTAAGGTAGAATCAGATGTGAAAAAATGCCAAACCTACTTGCAATATTTCTATTTAAGATATTTGTTCATCTATCTACATTTTTCTGCTCAAAATACATATACAAGAGCCAAAGTAAGCTTTATATTTGGCTCTAGAGAAGCCAATTTTGCCTTAAACTGCCCCAAATTTTACAGACTAGTTTTAAATTCCTTGCACAACATTCACAGTAAAAGATTTTGCTGAATTTCATATCATTTCTCTGACTCAATTTAATTTATCTATATCAACTTAAGAGAAAATGCATATTTTCAGTCCTACAATTTGGCGTTTCCTTTTTTGGTCTGCTAGTGTTAATGTCCAACCAATTCTTATCAAATTTCAGGATGTAATCACTATGTTAAGGTAGAATCAGGTGTGAAAAAATGGCAAACCTACTTGCAATATTTCTATTTAAGATATTTGCTCATCTATCTACCTTTTTCCTGCTCAAAATACATGTATAAGAGCCAAATGAAGCTTTCTATTTGGCTCTAGAGAAGCCAATTTTGCTTCAAACTGCCCCAAATTTTACAGACTAGTTTTAAATTCATTGTACAACATTCACAGTAAAATATTTTGCAGAATTTCCTATCATTTCTCTGACTCAATTTAATTTATCTATATCAACTTAAGAGGAAATGTATATTTTCAGTTCTACACTTTGGGCTTTCCTTTTTATACGCCCGCCAAAAGGCGGACGCATTATGTGATGGCGGTTTCCGTCCGTCTGTCCGTCTGTCCGTCCCCGTGTCCGGTCTATATCTGGGACAGTTTTCCATCTACAGTTCTAATTTTTGGTGAGTGGATACCCTACGGAGAGACGATGTGTCGCATACCAAAATGAAGGTCAAGGTCAGAGGTCAAAGGTCACTGGCCTAAAAAACAGGAAATCATTGAAGCGTTCGTGTCCGGTCTATATCTGTGAAAGTTTTCTATCCACAGTTACAATTTTTTGTGAGTGGATACGCTAGGCAGAGACGATGTGTCGCGCACCAAAATTGAGGTCGAGGTCAAAGGTCACTGTTGCCTAAAATCAGGAAATCATTTATCATTGACAGTTTTCTATCTACAGTTCTAATTTTTGGTGAGTGGATGCCCTAGAGGAGAACGATGTGTTGCATACTAAATGTAGGTCGGGGTCAGAGGTCAAAGGTCAGTGTGACGGAAAAATCAGGAAGTCATTAAAAATTTCTAATTTTTTATGGTGGATTCAAAAGGGGGAAATGAGGTGTCGCATACCAAAATATAGGTCAAGGTTGAAGGTCAAAGGTCACTGACCCAAAAATCAGGAAATTATTGAAAATAACATTTCTTTGTGTGAGTAGATACATTAGGGGGACACAATGTGTCACATATCAAAATGTAGGTCAAGGTCAAAGGTCAAGGTCAGTGTGACCCCAAAATCATGAAATTGTTAAAAATCATGATTTTTTTAGTACATTGAGAAATTACGGGTAGCCGTTTTGTCATGTACGAAAATTTAGATCCAGGTCAATAGTCAAGATGACTGTGACACCAGAATCAAGGTGAAAGGTCAAAGGTCACTGTGACCCCAAAATCAGGAAATTATTATAAATAACATTTTTTTTGTGTCAGTAGATACATTATGGGGACGTGATGTGTTGCATACCAAAATGTAGGTCAAGGTCACTGTGACCCCAAAATCGTTAAATTGTTAAAAATCATGATTTTTTGTGTCCATTGAGAAATTACGGGGAGATGGTTTGTCACTGTCACTGTGACTCTAAAATCAAAAAATCTTTGAAAATTACTTTGTTTTGTGTCCGTAGATTCATTAGGGGGACATGATGTGTCACATTCCAAATTGTAGGTCAAGGCTGAACGTCAAGGTCACTGTGACCCCCAAAATCCTGAAATTCATACAAAATCATGATTTTTTTGTGTCCATTGATACATTGACGGAAGACGAAGTGTCGTGTACCAAAATTTAGGTCAAGGTAACTATGACCCCAAAATCAGGAAATCACATTTTCATATGCCTGTCGAAGACGAGGTCATGTAATGCGATGTTGCGTTCTGTCCATTCATCCATTAACATTTGTTGTCCATGCGATATCTCTAGTTTCAAGGTATGGAATGGTACCAAACTTTGAGTATACCTCACTCGCATGGCAAAGAGGAGCCATACATTTTGAGATCAATTTGTCCAAAGGTCAAGGTCACAGGCCTTCAAAACTGAATGAAGTTTAGCTGACCATATGTGTTAGGTTGGAATATTCTCTCCCCTACATGTATATGGCATTCATCCTGTCTCATATTTGAAACAGCTACAACTGTTGTGAAATAACAACCATACATTTAGTAATTTAACGGGGAGAGGGATCCTTTATGAACTTCATACCTCTTTATTAACTCAAGAACAAAGGTTTACTTCATCACTTTCTTCTTCCTTCATAAAAAATTATCTCGTCTGAAAGGAATCCATTTGCAGGAAAACTACTATTTTCTTGTGTTTGAATATTGTCGATTTCAGTGCGGGATATGTGAGCTCTCGGCTCTTGCTTCAAGGTCAACTAGTTACCAAGAGTTAAGCTCGTTTTAGTTTATCATTCAATATAAGATGTTATATATGTTACATTCTCAGAAGCACAAAATTGTAGGCTAGCTACCAATTGGAATCGAAGCTATCAAACAACCTTGAAATTTGGACCAATGTAATTCCAGATACACGGGCATATATTGAAGCCCCTTGGGCTCTTGTTCTGAATGTTATGTCAATTCGAAATAATCAGGTGAATTTATGCAGACCATTCCAGGCCTTGTTCATCACACTTCATCACGTTAAACCCTATTCACTCACTCACTCATCACACTTGAACATCTAATCCGAGCTTTCTATGACCCTTCAGCCGAACGATGGATAATTTCTGATAGTTTGTCTGGCTGGCGTAAGAGTTCTCTCCCCACAAAAATCGCAAAATTGGAGGGACCAGTAAAATTTACTTTTAAAAAACATTCAGCCGTTCTACAACATTTAACTCGCATATAATTATTAATGAATAATTTCCCTTCATTGACAGTCAAAATTTAACAAGATCCATTTCATTCTTCATCTGTTGCAGTGTTAACAAAGTTCTTCGCTTTCATTTGATTTGTTTCAACGAAACTACAATTGACCCAGAATGATGTAGAAGTTAAAAGCGCTAGAACATGTGAAAACATTATGGATCTTGTTAAATTTGGGCTGACAAGGAAGAGAAATTATTCATGAATAATTATACATGTGTATGTGAGTTAAAATATATTAAAAAAAAAAATTCACTGGGATGATGTTGCGCAACCCCGTCGTTGCTCCCATTTTGCGATTTTTGCGGGGAGAGAACTCTGATCCCAGCCAGACAACCTGTCAGAAATTATTGCTCGTGTGGATGAAGGGTCATAGGAAGCTCAGACCATTAAACTTCAGCAACTCTACATGTAACCAAGTATATCGGTGTATCCCGATAGTAATGTCATGATGCTTGTTTAAAGGGGAATGTTATCACAATTTTTGAATGGGTAAAACCAATAAAAAGTAGTTCCCTGTGGCCTGCTTTATTTTTTAGAATTATTTTCAAAATTTTAGCGATGATGCAATATCCTGAAATACGGCTCCAAAGTGCCTGATTTTTACTCCCAGTAAATCCGCCCGGCGATTACCCTGTGACGTCACACAGTGAAGCGGCCAGAGTCAAACATGGGGTACAGATAGGGTACAAGCTCTGACACAGATTCCGATTTCAGCGTTAACCACGTTGAAGACTGTGACGTTGGAGATTATACAGGTCTTGGAACTGAATAGAATGTAGAGGCAGTAAGCGATCATGAAACTAGGAGAAGGAGAATCTATCGAGTCATATAGATTTGAGCCATATACAAGCGAATCTGGGGTCAAACTGGGTCGTCCTGATGTCGGGCCTGTTTCAAGCCTGTGGCAGGCCGTGTCAGGCTGTGGCGGCCGGTTTAAATACACTGATTACATGCTTTATACACGAAATTACAACTATTTGTGGATCTTACAATAATATTTATACATTTCTGCTTTTATCTGGCATTTTTTTAGGCATAAATCAGTTATTATAATGCACAGGATCGTAAATTTACTCTTCGGTGCTAAAAAACTTCTAAATAATATAGCAAAAAGGAAACTAGGCCGGCTTGGCTTATTGTGGATGTCACTATAATATATATATATTCATTTAAAATCTACAGATAATTTGTTATTATGTCTCCCCCAACTATGTTGGGGGGAGACATCTAGTGTTTGTGCTGTCTGTCTGTCTGTCTGTCCGTCTGGATGGATGTCTGTCCGTCCCCTTGCCTTGTCTGCAAGATATCTTGAGAACTACTGGATGGAATTTCACCACACTTGGATGGAAGCTTCATTGGGATAGCCCCCTCATTTGATTAGGTTTTGGTGTATGTGGGTTCATTCATCCGTGTCCGGTGTCCGTCCGTCCGTCCATCTACTTATACATGTATATACAGGGCTTGTCTGCAAGATATCTGGAGAACTACTAGATGGAATTTCACCAAACTTGGATGAAAGCTTCATTGGGATAGCCCCCTCATTTGACTAGGTTTTATTTGTGTGCATGCGTTCATCCGTGTCCGGTGTCCGTCCGTCCGTCCATCTACTTGTACATGTATATATACAGGCCTTGTCTGCAAGATATCTTGAGAACTACTGAACGGAATTTCACCACACTTGGATGGAAGCTTCAGTGGGATAGCCCCCCTCATTTGATTATGTTTTGGTGTGTGTGCGTGCATTCGTCCATGTCCGGTGTCTGTCCGTCCGTCCATCTACTTGTACATGTATATACAGGTCTTGTCTGCAAGATATCTGGAGAACTACTGGACAGAATTTCACCAAACTTGGATGGAAGCTTCATTGGGATAGCCCCCTCATTTGATTAGGTTTTGGTGTATGTACGCGCATTCATCCATGTCCGGTGTCCGTCTGTCCATCCATCTACTTGTACATGTATGTACAGGCCTTGTCTGCAAGATATCTTGAGAACTACTGGACGGAATCTCACTCCCCTTGGATAGAAGCTATAGTGGGATAGCCCCCTCATTTGATTAGGTTTTGGTGTGTGTGCGTGCATTCATCCATGTCCGTGTCCGTCCGTCCGTCCGTCTACTTGTACATGTATATACAGGGCTTGTCTGCAAGATATCTGGAGAACTACTGAACAGAATTTCACCAAACTTGGATGGAAGCTTCATTAGGATAGCCCCCTCATTTGACTAGGTTTTGGTGTGTGTGCCTGCATTCGTCTGGTGTCCGTCCGTCCGTCCATCTGCTTGTACATGTATATACAGGCTTTGTCTGCAAGATACCTTGAGAACTATTGGATGGAATTTCACCAAACTTGGATGGAAGCTTCATTGGGATAGCCCCCGCATTTGATCAGGTTTTAGTGTATGTGTGCATGCATTCATCTGTGTCCGATGTCCGTCCACCGTTCATCTACTTGTCAGGCCTCGAAAATTGGTTCATTGACGTAACCAAAAAATCGGTTACGGTAATTTTGGCTTACGTAACCTATCGTTCGGTTACGATGTTAATTTTTACGTAACCAATTGGTTTCGCAATACGGTTACGTAATTATAATAGTGTGCCGTCAAACAGTACTGTACCACTCAACGAGATTGCAGTCAGGGTGACATATCTATGACTGTCCACAGTACGTGGTCAGCGACTGAACAGACAAATGGGTTAACTTACGGGAATGGGACACGTAAATTACTTCCATTCATTCAGGATTGGCTATTGTGACTCCGGTTGTATAATTCATTCGCCATTTCCTTGTGATTCCATTAAAATCACGATTGAAAAAGTCTGACATGTTGAACATGCTGCCTGGAAATTTAGAGACGGCGGGAGTGACAATGAGCAACAGTTAACCGCAAGCTCCGCGCTCCGAGGTAATTCCTCCGCGAGGAGCTCCGCATGCCACCTCTGCTGCTAGCTCCGTGCAGAGCTCCCCATGGAGCAACAACCTTGGAGCGAGGAAGCTTGCGGGTAACCCTTACATTCCAACTCCTTCAAGTATGGTAAAGCTGTTTCCTGGCCACTATTGGTTTATTACATAACAGTGCACCGGCCCTGAACCGAGGATAGGCAAAACAGTCTGTGCAAGCTGACAGACACATGCCTGCCACGTGGTAGTCTACACTGTGGACAGAAATTAGATGCAGACAGGGCCGAGTTCGCGACTTAGTTTCGCTTTTGGAACCTGCTGAAAGACACATGCCATGTGGTTGAAGTTTGCACAGTGGACAGACAGAGAAGAGGTTGGGACTTTTGTTACTAGAACATATGTACCAAAGCGCATTGACGTAACCGATTTTTCGTTCTGGCCATTTCGGATTTGCGTAACCGACACGCGAACGATCGTTTCGTTCGCGCCAAATTTCGAGGCCTGCTTGTACATGTATATACAATGAAAATCGCTTCTTTGTAATTAATATTTTTAGATACGCAGCTTTGTTTAAGATACTTATTGCTACATTCATTTTATAGCACTTTCCCTCAAATTATGTGCCCATTCAAGGCAAGGTGGGAGGTTGGGGGAGACGTATGTTTTTGCCCCAAAAAACAACCAGCATAGGCTTCATGCCGGAGCGGCAACTCAAGGGTCAAAGCGGAACCTCTAGTTGTAAGAGCATACTATGTAGTTATTTACGCCTTTATTTTTATATGTGTGTGTTTATTGGCATTGTATGGTTCATTATTTTTCATTTCTTACGGGACGGACAGATTGTTATACCGTGGCAGACCGGCTTATTTACATTGCTTACATGCTTAATTTTATTATGTGTTTGTCAATTATTGTTAGCGATTTGATGTTAAAACGGGAGCTAATCCATACCTGTGGATAAGTCCTCTCAAATGAAAACAAAGTTTCAATTCCAAAGGAAGCTATTTGATGTTGAAACAATAACTAATTCACCTGTGGAGAAGCCGTTTATTTCTTTTGGACACCCTGTTGCTGAACGCGCGACGTTAAACCTTAATTCTCTCACTCTCCCTCTTGGACACCCTCCCATAAAAATTGTTTGCTTCACACCTTTCTGTTGGTTTCAGTTACTCTTCCGGGTGATCAATTTCAACTTATTGTATCAAAAAAACATAGAATGTGTGTGCTCACATGGAGATACAAAAAGACACCAAATAATCAGGATAAGCTGGTGCCAGAAGTGAATTTCCTATATACGGGAATAAGTTGATTAAAAGTACATTGATTATTACAGTTCAGGTAATAGCTGTAGGATTCAGGATGGACTGTTCGAGGAGACGATGGAAGCGGTGTGGGCCCAAACATGCAGGGAGATTTACAGTGCTTGTCTGCGGGAACGGTTTGTCGCTTGCCGAGTCCACGAGGTCGGTCGTCCCTGTATAACTCGCGCACTCCGGCAGACTGAGGGGTTGTCTATTTTCTCTTTCTGTTAAAGATTTATTTGTCTTGATCTTGGAAATAACTTCTTTCAGTATAGGGGGATATCCACACATTCTTGCCATCTCTGTTTTTGCATAGCTGTAGTCAGTGAAGTGAGCGAAATAAATGCGAGACCATTTCGTCGGCTTTCCCCACGTGTTTTGCACAAATTTCGTCGAATTTCTCCCTGATTTGTTCCCCGTTTGGCCACGGGTGCAACTTGAATCCATCTCCATTCGTGTTGCTACACCCTCCAACAACACATCGACGAGGTATGATGCCTCCAAAGTACGAGAATACAGTCGAAAGATATTGGAGCAACATTACTTGTTTACGTATGCTAATGCTAATGCTATGGCGGACTGGTTCACTCTGTGACGTCATGGGTCAAAGGTCACCGCTTTGACAGGCTTGTGGTAGGAACGCGTTTAAATCGCCAAATTTACCGTTTTAAAGTTCGGAGATCGGGGGGAAAACTATATAGTCGATTTCTTACAGTATCAATGTATATATTAACGTTTACATAGGTCCGGCGATAACATTCCCCTTTAATGATGTTAGAGACCATGTCAGTTTTGACTAGGTACCGTATTTCATCACATACAGTTAATACATGTACAATGTTCTGTTCTCTTTAAATGGACTAATAATGCCATTTTATTCACCTGGTGTAAATTCAGGCACCCTCAAAACAAGGTTAGAATGTTGCACCAGTCTGCTAATCCGAGACTGAAAATTCTTGCGGAGTAGTAGATCTTCTGGTTGACCAGTCCTGTGGACAAAAACCACCAGTGGACATCCTTAAGAACACCCTGGTCAAAAGTCCCAATGAGTAATCTGCCTCTTCCCTAGCTTCCAATCTAAAAATGAATGTTGCCGAAAAGGAAAGAAAAATTGTTTTTACTCGCCACAGAGATTGGATGACAGAATAGCTGAATACATAGGGATAATGAAGTATCAGACCTGGTCATGTATAGTCTCCTGTGTTTTGCCTGTGGGGTAGGATATGGCATAGCGTGTTCCTAATTAATACGGTGTAGGATGAGGCCCTGGGAGAAAATGTTGATTGCATGTCGGTTAGATGAAGACTGGAGCTCTTCACTTTCAGGTTCCTGTGGGTTTTTTTCTGATTCATCCATTGATTTAATTAACTTCCATACATGTAATATGTTTGTCATGTTTATTTGTCGTTATCAAGGAAGGAAGGAAGTCTTGTTTTATGTGGAAACACGTGGATGATTCAACAGTTGGATACAACATGTGTTAGATACAAGATAATAAAAATGATATTATAACCCCTCCCCCCCCTCACACCCTCTTTATCCCCTCTCTCTCATCTACATTGATATTTTCTGTGTCACCATTACAGAGTGTATGTGGACATGGTAGAGAGTAATTTTTTAAAAAATAAATCCAGCGCATGCAGCTACAATGTATTTGTAATTATTGAATTGTATAAATGATCTTATTATACCTCATGTAAATTCGTAAAGTTTTCATTGGTTGACAGCCTGTCACGTGTCATTCTACAAATCGTGATGTTCAGTGATGATGCAGTCATATCTTGCCTTACTGTTCAATAAATGTCATGTACCACGGCAGAGCGTTGTACATGACAAATTATTCCACGGCGACATCTGCCGGACCAAGAGTTGCCTCCCATAGTGCGCACGCCAACATACTCCCCGAAACGAAGATTGATATCTTCGTCGACCTGATGTGTATACGTCGGCCCGTTGGTGATAGAAATTAGTGGATGTGATTTGGTAATTGACTGAAACAATTTTATCATGTTTTGAAAAGGTACGTAAGATCACCGCGAACGTTACTCATCCAAATTATGCGATTGAGTCGACAAACAAACCGAGATCGAACAGTTGATCTTGACACAGCGTTTTGAAATCAACAACGGTCGCGCAGTGTTGAACACGATATGTTTATTTCACCGTACCATCCTCATTCACACGACTATAAAGTCCCCATTTTATTCAAATAGGACATTCGGTATAATAAAACAACTATTGCATGTTATAGAGTGGGACATCACGATTTGTCACTCTATAACATGCAATAATTGTATATTGTACATTGTAGGAACTACACAGTACAGGCTACGACATTTGATCATTTCGTTCGCATATCGGTTACGCAAAATAAAATTTCATGGAAAATTGGTTACGCGAGTTACAGCAACACCTTATTTTCATTAAAAGAAAAACAATGGATTGCTGTAACAAAATTGTCATTCAAGGGCAAGCGATCGCTCATCCTCACAGACGCAGACGACCAAGTGTGCGATTTGTCAGTTGCCCACATTCAGATGTTGGCAAAGAAAATCACTTATTCGTGCAGCAAATAAATAAATCTCGGAGGTACATATGCATGTTAGTCTTTTAAAATTATGAAAATAAAGGTTGAACCTGGACTGTCTTGCCTCTAGTTTTGAAAAATAGACCGGCTCATGCAGCCCAAAACAGTTTTTGCAGATCAAAATCTTAGGAGAGACCATACCAGGAAAGTATAAGTTCCACTTCAAAAGTTTTCTACTTCTATATTTCAGTCTAATAAATATAGTTCTCAAAATCTGAAATATGTCAAAATGTGCCAGAACGCGCCATTTCCCCCAAAATTATAGATTTACATAAAAACACAAAACGACAAAAAATATGAGCGATAACTGATTGATGTTCTACAATTTTATTCATCGAAAAAAGGCCAGGCCAGATAGGATAGTAGATCCCCCCAAAATCGGAAAATCATGGTGCCTGGTCAGCAGTGATACATCTACATGCAGATGACTGACACTGGTAGATCATTAACTGTACTATAAATTATATAATATACACATACAATATGATATGGCTGAGTAACATGAAACACCATCAGGCAGCAACTGACAAATATACATGTATGGGGATCAATAGATTACAGACTGTACAATACTCTCAGCTGGTGTAATATATAGACTGTAGTATAATGTTAAGATGGGAGCGTGATATATTGTATAAGGTTGAGTATTGATCATCACACATTCACACCAGGTCTTCAAAAGGCCCTCATTCTTCATATAGAGCTGCGGGCGGGAGGGCTGACGGGCGGTCGATCAGGTGTAATGTGGGTCACCTGATTGCAGGTCCATTTATACAGGTAGGACAGCTGTTCTACATTGTCAGTTTCGCACCAACTTCTCGTCACAGCTCAAAGAAGCATAATGTCCTCGCGATGACTCACCCAGCTTTGATCATGTAAGCCGTTGTCGCGTGCAATAAGCTGATTAGGAAGTTGAGTAGTTTCTATGTTCTGTACACCTGTCTGGAGCTTCTCTTCACCGTCTGTTTATAATTATATACCTGTTTATGAATTGTATTGACAAGGTATATTTAAATTGTAATCAGTTGACGTCGAGATGGATACATGTACAATGATCCTATTACAGCTATGTATACATAGAATACTAGATAGGCTTACGACATGTTACACCGTATATCAAATTGATTATAGATCAATATATTGATTTATGTTCAATGTACATTAAACCAATCAGAGAGATTCTTTTAATCTTGATGCATCATCATGAATACAATTGTACATGTACCACGTCTACCTTAACACCAGCCATGGTCAACCAGTCCAGTGTATATGCTGCTATTGGATATTAGCCTGTATCAAATACATTACATATTCATGAGACGAGCTGACCTTCATTTAAACTGTCATATGGAGCGACCTTGTGATGCACTCACTTCTGATTGGCTGAGGTGATGAGTGGCGCATAGGCCAGCCTGGTAGCTTACCAGGGCTGGCGATAGTAGACGAGAAAGAGTGAGGCAGTGATGAAACTTAAATAGGGCACAGGCCCGCAAAGCAAGAGTTTTGGGGGGTGTGGGCGGTGGTATTAGGCTGAAGTGTCGAAATATGGGGTCTCTATATATAACCCCATGCTTTATATAAATCAACATAAAGGTGAGAAACGGACTTTGGGTGAATCGAGAAATAAACGGTTTACCGCCAAACAAAATACATCAGCATATTCTACAAGTATCACTTTATATATTCCCGTCAAATTAGTAAATTTGTGCAATTTTTATACGCCCGTCAAATTTGACGGGACGTATTATGGTATGGCGTCGTCCGTCCGTCCGTCCGTCCGTTAACTTTTCTCGTCAACGCAACTCGTCCTAGAGTTTTCAGTGGATTCTTTTGATATTTGGTCCACGTGATCGGTACCATGTGTAGATGTGCATGAACTTTTTTTGGCCCGATTCGACGTTTTCTTGAGTTACTCCCCTTGATTTTGGTCTGAAATCCTTGTATTTGGTACCTACTGTCTTCGTCAACGTAACTCGTCCCGGAGTTTTCAATGGATTCTTCTGAAATTCGGTACACATGATCGGTACCATGTGTAGATATGCACGATCCTTTTTCGACCCGATTCAATGTTTTCTTGAGTTACTCCCCTTGATTTTGGTCTGAAATCCTTGTATTTAGCACCTGCTGTCTTCGTCAACGCAACTCGTTCCAGAGTTTTCAATGGATTCTTCTGAAATTTGGTACACATGATCGATACCATGTGTAGATGTGCACGAGCTTTTTTTGGCCCGATTCGACGTTTTCTTGAGTTGCTCCCCTTGATTTTGGTCTGAAAGCCTTGTATTTGGAACCTACTGTCTTTGACAACGCAACTCGTCCCAGAGTTTTCAATGGATTCTTCTGAAATTTGGCACACATGATCGGTACCATGTGTAGATGTGCATGAACTTTTTTCGGTCCGATTCGATGTTTTCTTGAGTTACTCCCCTTGATTTTGGTCTGAAATCCTTGTATTTGGCATCTACTGTCTTCATCAACACAACTCGTCCCAGAGTTTTCAATGGATTCTTCTGAAATTTGGTACACATGATCGGTACCATGTGTAGATGTGCACTAACTTTTTTCGACCCGATTCGACATATTCTTGAGTTACTCCCCTTGATTTTGGTCTGAAATCCTTGTATTTGGCACCTACTGTCTTCGTCGTGAATGCAACTCGCCCCAGAGTTTTCAAATGGATTTAAATTTGGTACACATGATCAGTATCATGTGTAGATGCGCATGAACTTTTTTTCGAACCAATTCGATGTTTTCTTGAGTTACCCCCCTTGATTTTAGTCTGGAATCCTTTTATTTGGCACCTACAGTACTACTGAACGAAACTCATCCTAGGGGTTTCATTGCATTCTTTTGAAATTAGGTACCCATGATTGGTGCCAAGTGCACATGTGCACACACTTTTTTCAAGTTGATTCAACAATTTCTTGAGTTACTCCCCATGATTCTGGTCTGAAATCTTTTATTTGACACCTACTGTCCTCGTGAACGCAACTCGTTTCACACTATTCTATGGATTCTTTGAAATTTGGTACATATGATCGGTACCATGTGTAGATGCGCACAAACTGTTTTTGAGCTGATTCGATGTTTTCTTCAGTTACTCCCCTTGATTTTAGTCTGAAATCCTTGTATTTGGCACGTGCCTACTGTCATTTGACCCCATTCATCAGGCTGATGAACTTACTTTTGCAGCTTATAGTAAACCAAATTTTGTTTTAAAGTTACTGATGCATACATAAGCTCATAACCGGGGTTGGGGGAACATGCACCCCCACAGAGTAAGAGTAACTGGAGTTCTACCTGCTTCCACAAATACCGCTCCAGGCCCTTATGTACCTCCCCCCCCCTCCCCCGATCTGACTTCCAAACCTGCCTACACCACTTATACAACAATGATGGCTTATACATGTGCAGTATTATGACAATTGCAACAATACAAACAACATACAGTCCAGGCATGTTCATTTGTATGGTTAACCTTTGTCTATAACAAAATTCAAGAGATAAAAATGTTGTTTATCGACTGTATTTTTTACGGGCGTATTTTGGGTTCAATTGAACTCTTGTTTACCTTTGCCGGGCGATTCAAAATCCAACGTAAGTGTCCATCCATCTAGGAACAGTTAGATTATGGCGGGCTTCGTTCTCAATTCTGATTGGTCAGTCGCGACAGCTGATCAGTGCGTGACCTCTCTTGCCGGAGGCGTGTCGGGACTGACCAATCAGAATTGAGAACGAAGCCCGCCATAATCTAACTGTTCCTAGATGGATGGACACTTACGTTACATTTTGAATCGCCCGGCAAAGGTAAAAAATTGCACAAATTTACTAATTTGACAACGGGAATATATAAAGTGATAGTGATACTTGTAGAATATGCTGATGTATTTTGTTTGGCGGTAAACCGTTTATTTCTCGATTCACCCAAAGTCCGTTTCTCACCTTTATGTTGATTTATATAAAGCATGGGGTTATATATAGAGACCCCATATTTCGACACTTCACCCTAATACCACCGCCCACATCCCCCAAAAAGTCTTGTTTTGCGGGCCTGTGGTTACGGCGATCCCATTCTCTAAACGCTTGAGGTACCGGTACTCACAGACATATGTCACACATCAAATGGTAATCAGACAATAAAATGTCATGTATCTAATTTGCATAATAATAGGCCAAATATCTGTCACACTATTGACTGGTTCTTCAAGTGACAAAGTAATTTTAGGACATGGAACAATAGATAAATTTCTACGCCTGAAGTTTTGGAGCATTGGTTTAAGAAAGAATGAAAAGTTATTGAGCAAAAAAAAAAAACATTTAAAGCCCATTTCACACTACAAACATTTTGTTGTATTAGAACAAAAACACTGTTCAGGACATGTTTTGTCTGCAGTGTGAGGTGCCCAGAAACACGAACATTTTGTTCGAGAGACAAGTTCGGGAAATCAAACATGTTTGATTTTCAGAACATGTTTTCGTTCTCAAAACAGTTTTTGTCTTCAGTGTGTGGTGATCGCGAACATCTGTCCGAACATTTACCAACAGTTATCCAATCAACTGGCAGCTGTCGGTCATGTGACGAAGCCGCTCTCACATGACACAACAAAGTAGCTCCCATCACATGACCGGCAGCCTCGCTGGTTAATCGCAGCGACTGGTAAGTCAAGAGAAAATGTTCGCAGTGTGAAGTTACCACGAACAAAAACACGAACAAACTGTTCTGTTCTAATACAACAAAATGTTTGTAGTGTGAGATGGGCTTTAGAGAGCGGGATCTCCCTAACCTGTTGGCCACTTGTAATGAGGGCAAGTACATGTAAACTAAAGATTTGTTGCCGTTGCTAGAAATATCTTACCCTCATTAAATCAGATTTTCAGAGGGTCAGAAAGTTTCTGTCCTGCTCGATTGTTAAAATTGTTGAATAAACTTTCTTCATATTATGGTACATGTACCTGCATGTTCATTGTACATACTGCTCACTTAACGTATACTGCGAAATCCTCAATATTGAATTATATCACATTTGGAATATGGTATATCATTGGGTTCTTGTGAAATAAATAAAAAAAGTAATCCAATGACAGTTGTGTAATAAAAGTTCTAGGCCCATCCTCAACAATATGCATGCTTAAAATCCAGTATGAAGTATGGGAGTGGTTGAGGATGAGGAGCACTTCCTTCTCCACTGCCCCAAGTATGATCATCTTTAACAGTTCTAACAAGCCAATCTACAGATTGTCAGATGGAATAACGATTCCTTTGTCAAAGTAAAGGCCTGGTAGCGAGGGTGTCTCAGTCACTTGTCCCTCAGTCCCAAGGTGTGTTTCATGCCATGAAGATCTCACAGTGAAACATATTCTTATCAAATGCATAGATTTTAAGATTGTAAGAGATGCATTTTATCGAGCGACTACTTTGGAAGATCTCTTCAGTCGGGTGAGGGAGGATTGCATCTTGGGTTATTTGAGAGAAATCGGGCTGTTACATAAGTTTTAATGTGTGTATGTTTTAATGCGTTGGATTACTAAGTTAGTGACTTGAGTACTTAGAATTTTGTTTGATCGTCGCTATATAGCTGAAATATTGCTGAACGCGACATTAAACCTTAATTCTCTCTCTCTCCCTCATTATAACACGGTTCATTATAAATCGGGTTTCAGTATAGTGCACCACTGTTGCATGTTTGTCCTTCAAAATACCTCTATAATTAAGAAATAAAGACAGAGGAAGAGGTTTCAGATTTCCCAGATAAACACCAGTTGGCACGAGTTCAGCAGTTTAGACCCGAGGTCGAGGGTCTAAACTGCAGGACGAGTGCCAACTGGTGTTTATCTTGGAAATTTGAAACCGATTTCCAGAGTCTTTATTTCGATTCGGACATGCAAAATCGAATATTTATTACGAAATTCTATTAAATTAGGTGAAATATGTTAGTGTATGCCTTCCACATTGATCAAAACAATTTTTGAACGAGGCATCACATCCCAGCTGGTCAATGCGAACATTGTTGCAAACTGCGGGAAAGTATACATTCCACGCCCGCTCACTATACATGTAGTTATCCCCGCCAGCCAACAACATCATAGCCCTTCAGGTGTTTGCCGGTGTTTATCGGGAATTCAACACCACTTTTGGTACAATGCTATGACATTGAGACCGACCGGGGGGATATGGACAGACTTCGAATGCTGCACCCCAGCTTCAGCGTTAAAATGAAGGACATGTAGATCTTATTCCCCTCAATTTGTTTCCAGTCGGATCCATTATGGCCTTGAATTCAACTGTCTTTTTTTTCCAAAAACAAATTTGATGATGTAGACTATTCCTTTTTTGGGAAAAGTCATTCACACATTAAAACTTTCATTCTGGATATTAGATTATTGGAGACCAGGTGCAAATATTTTTTTATATGTACAATGAATGATCCAAATTACATATGTGATCACAGTGAAAGCATTTAAGAGGCTGTCCAGTTAAATTTTAAAGTTGCATTTTAATTTTGGCCCCTGCGAGAGAGCACAAATTTTTCATTTGAAATCTATATAAATTCCTTCCAGTTATATTGTAGTTGCATGTGCTGAATACATGTTGTATGAATATAAGTATGTGTATTAATGGAATGTAAAGTTTGTCTCATCTATGACTAAGTTAAAGTGTCTCCATCCAGTTAGTCTTTCAGTACATTCACTCCTGTTTGACTGTGGGGGCTAGTTATAATGAACAGGTAACCAACAGGTATGTCAATTTCTCAGGTGAGAGTGAAATGGACGTAGGTGGACAGGTCATTATCAGTTAGTGATCATTTACTCAGACATGTCACAGGTAGCAGTAATATCTCCCCCAAATCAATACAACTAAGTTTAGCTGGAATGTGGCTTTATTTTCAGTACTAACCTGGCAAACAGCCCATCTTACCTGAGTGTCAGCTGACATATGAAGGAATTTGGCCCAGTTTATGAAGTTTTTATGTTGACCACATACCTATATCAGTATGCATAGTCTGAATTACATGTACTTTTACATTATGATAAACCCCTCTCACACTGACATTTATAGGACATATTGCCATCATTAATATAAAGCTATACTTTCTGACGCTTAATGGTGAAATGTGAAAGAATTTCAATATGTAATAAAACATGGAGTAATAGGTCTGAAATAATTAACTTTTCACCTACATGTACACTAAATATTTTCCGCATTTGTTGATTGTAAGTTTGCTTAAATATTAAAAGCAGCCCAACACTTGCAGCAGGAAGGAGCTAGGTGCAAGATTGCTTCTGCTTGATTTTGCCATGGTGCACTGCAATCGGTGATGTAATCTAGGCTCACTGCCGCGTTTACTAGCAGATTATTATTTGAGCCGTCTGGTGTCAGAAAGGTTTGGGGGATAAATTTGACCCGATGACAATATATATATATATATCCATTCTCTAGAATCTAAATTGACTTTTGAGACTTGATAAAATGTTTTTTACCAAACCAATTCATCTTTCACCATCCATTCAATCAAAATATGGCCAAAAATTAGAAAATAGCAACCTTTGCATTTCACCTTTAAAATCCTACATGAAGAAATAGAACACATCCAAACACGTGATTGATTTGTATGAAATATTGGCCTCATAATCTCCAAACCTGGAAAGTGTCATTTGATCTATCCAGATTCAATACATCCTCTAAAGACTGAATTTGGAATAATTGTTTTATCTATTTATTACTTGTGTCTACATTTGGTTTCAGAATGTACATGTTCAGAAGGACAGTTTGAAAAGAAGAAAAAAATATTGTCTTCAACTTTGTAAATTCCTTTTGAATAGTTATTTTCTTATGTATCTAGTGTACCATATTAGATGTATTTCTATTCAGTGGCCTACAAGTCTCTTTCATACCAGTGTCCTGTTCCCACCAGTATGGCACACTGTTGTAAATGTTTCCAGTGTGGGTGACTAATTAGAAGATATCATACACTCGAAAAGGAAAATACTGTTTGTTGACACCTCTGGTTTGTTTAATCAGTGTATTGATAGATGACTTAGAGATGAGATACTCTACTCCTCCACACTGGTTGAGTGAGGGTACATTCAAAATTAAACAAAATTAAACAGGAAAGCTCAAATATTATTGCATGGTGTGACGAAAACCAGATGCAGGCCAACCCATCGAAATTCCAAGTCATGATTGCGAATGAAAGAGGGGAGACTACCCTTGACAGCGACGGTAACATCGTCACGAGTAAGCCCAGTGCGAAGCTGCTGGGTGTCCAGCTGGATAACAAACTTAATTTTAGTGAACACGTAGCTAACATTATCAAAAGTGCCAGCAAACAACTGAATGTACTAAAAAGAATCGCCCACAACTTGGACCAACAATCGAGACTCTTAATTTATAAATCCTTTGTCTTATCCAATTTTAACTACTGTCCTGCTGTGTGGCACCCTTGTGGCTCCACAAACACCCAGAAACTTCAATGAAAAAGTACAATACAGAGCTCTTAAATTTGTTTTTAATGATTTTAATTCCTCCTATGAATCTCTCCTTAAGAGAGCTAAGTTACCCAGTCTTGAGTTATCTCGATTACGAACAATAGCAATAGAGGTTTTCAAATCTTTCAACAAAACCAACCCATCTTATATGAATGACATGTTTATTGCAAAGGACTGTGGCGACCTGTTTATTGCAAAGGACTGTGGCTACAATCTCAGAAAGAAAAACACGATATCTAGTCAACATAGGAGAACGGTTAATGCTGGTCTCCATTCTTTTTCCCACATTGGGACCAAACTTTGGAATGATTTACCAAACGTTTTAAGACAAACTACCGATATTAAAGTTTTTAGGAGACTAGTTAAGTCATGGACCGGTTTTAAATGTAATTGTAATTTTTGTAACTTATGAATTGATAATTTGATAATTCCGCATTTGTATTTATTACTGACTTTTAACCCTCACATTCCTTTTAAATTCTATGCATCTGTGATATAAAGCTTTAAGTCCTGACGCGTGCTTTCCTTTGCGATATTTTAATCCGAATTTATTGCATCTTATATATCAATATTTAACTGATTCATGCCTCTAAATCTCAGCCTGTTTTATGCCTATTATTTTGTGTTATTTATGTTATTTAATTAGCGTTTTACGTTTGTAATTCTGAGGATAAATAAATATTGTATTGTATTGTATAGGTACATAGTCCCCCCCCCCCAACAACAACAACATCTTTGAAATTGTTTCCGGTCCCCATGTGAATAAATGTTACTGTCCATCTCACATTTTGAAGGAACGAGATTAATATATTGGAGATATTTATATTGAATTTTTCTCAGAGCTGTGAAATTCCTTGCAGTATTTCTATGTAATTTGTGCATTTTTATTCTGAAATTTCAAGGAAATCTATTCGTATTCGATGAAAATTTTCAAAGTACAATGACGTTGGGCTTGCAATGTTGTAACAATGGGTTTGACGTCAGAATTCAATATGCAAAATTGTCAGGGAAAAATTTGTTTTGGTGAACATGACCCACGTTTTGATTGGATTTTCATGAAATTTGGGGATAAAAATGTATATAAATAATGTTCAGATGATGGGTGAAAGTTCACTGCTCTGAGAAAAATTGGCTCTGATATATTGCCGAACATCCCAATCCCTCTGTGAGATAGACAGTAATATGAATTATTGAATGCCATCACACTTTCATAGATTCCCCAATGCAATGTGTCCACAGGACCACATATGCCCTGTCATGCGTAATTGGCACGAACTTCAGGAACTTAACCAAAAAATATCTACTAGATGTAACCTTAACCTTTGAGCCTCAAGTTTTGGAAACCTTAAGCTTACAGGGGAAAAAATATGTTGGGTTTAATTCCATCATCCTGTTGTGAAGAAGATTACCTTTGAAAATGGTAGGGATTATCTTGGATCATTTAACAAGAGTACATAACCCGGTACATATTTGACATGTCTCGGTTTGTCACTATCGTGAATGAAATGTTCATGGATGTAATGTACATTTTTCATCCGAAGTCAAACATTCAGATGTCCACTTGAACAGCTACAATAAAAGTGTGGCTTGGATTCAAATCTTCCCAGGGATCACTTTTGGTAGTTGTGGAAGTTATGATGTTTTTAGAAATATGCAGTCAGTATATTTGTCTGGGACTGCTTGTCAGTATGCTAGTATCATTTTCCACCACCCTTTTAACATGTTTAATGTTGCATTCAACAGTTAAACACAGTACCACAGGACTGAAAAAAAGAAGAAAAAAAAAATACAGATGGCATTCAAACATAGTGGCCATGATTTGTCAATGCTCTCTAAAAATCCATTGATACATACATGTGTTTGTGCAGCATTTCTTATTCCTTTGAATGGTTTGTCTATTTGTATCCAATAATGACTTATTTTAGATGACAGTGTTCTGATACGATAGAGTTGAGTTAAATTAAATATTGTATTGTCAGAGCTATATTTTGGATGACTGAATTTTGAGAACATGTGCAAAATAACCTTTGACCTTCTTTGGAACCACATGAGCAACATAGTTGCCCGCCAGTGAAAACATTGTGTACCCGAGCAGTATGGTACCATACCGGTGACTACAATGTACATCTACACCGTAACGGTAACGTGGCGGTACCAGATCAGTCCGCCGGTGGTTGTGTGTCCGCTCCGGTACCGCCATGGGACCATTATGGTGACAACGTAGTCACCGATATAGTACCATTACCGCTCTGGTCACTCTGGTCAAACATTTACAGTATGATAATACCACAAAAACAGTTTCAATATTATAATACTACAAAAAGCATTTACAGTATTATAATACCATACCACAAAAACATTTACAGTATTATAATATCACAAAAACATTTACAGTATTATAATACCACAAAAACATTTACAGTATTATAATACCATACCACAAAAACATTTACAGTATTATAATATCACAAAAACATTTACAGTATTATATATCACAAAAGCATTTACAGTATTATATACCACAAAAACATTGACAGTATTATAATATCACAAAAACATTTACAGTATTATATACCACAAAAGCATTTACAGTATTATATACCACAAAAGCCTTTACAGTATTATATACCACAAAAGCATTTACAGTATTATAATACCACAAAAACATTAACAGTATTTACGTATAGACATAAACAAGTTACATGTACATCTTTAAGCTAAGCAATTCAAGTTAGTTCTGGTTAGCACATCTTTCTGAACCCTGAATATCAACACGTTTTCGTAAAATGTTCAACAAATTTTTCTCCCCTGATAATGGTGAGGAGTCATTAAACCTTTTATATTTGTTTGTAATGTGATGTTCAGTATTAGTGACAGCTTCTACATTCAGCTGTCCAAGTGTTTACAATGACTTAACTACATCACTCCCAAAATCGAAACCCAAATGAAAACAAAAAGCTGAATCGCTTTTTTTTCCGGAGTCTTTGACAGACAAGAAACAAGAGCACTTTTTTGCCTTGAGGCTTGATCTAAATCACTTGCTGGCAACATTTCATGTGCTGACCAGTGTTTGTTTTAAATGGCCATATGACAGACATCTAGACACTTTCATGACTACATACACAAACATGTATAAATTTGACAAATATGATAAGTAATTTCTTTCCTATGAATTCAGTTGGAGGTTCTGTAAAATAAGGCCAGTCTCTTTTCTAAATGTATAAGTATGCCTTTGTGAGTGAGTCTGACCGGTGACCATGTCCTGTTGATTGAGCATAATTTGTGGAAGAGTTTGGAGATTCGGGGTTGGTTGCAAATGCAATCTTTGCACATGTACATGTAGCTTGGCCATGAGGATACATGTATGAACTATGGGGGGTTCAATGTCAGTGAGATGCACATGTGAATTGTTTGTGAAGTCTCTAAGGTTGAGTTGGTGTTAACTATGTGAGGAATGTAGAAGGTGATCTGAGGAGATTACCAGCTCTCATCCTCTCTCAGTTAAATCTGTCCATCTAGTCCCTCAATCAGCTGGTGTTTATATCAGGGTCATGTTCATATCACTGTATCAGTCTCATTGAAATGTACATTGTACATCTGATACCAGCCAGTCACTGAAGATATGTTGTTTTGAGATTTGTGTTATCTGCTGCACTTCATTTCACCAGCATGATTCCCCCTAAAACTATGTACACTTTGGACATACATGTGGATATTGGTGTTGGCAATCTCTGCAGAAGCAAATGATCCACAAGTCTGCATCCTTATACATTAGACTAGCTTGAATCATTGACCACAGCCTTCCTACCATCTTCGCATACCCAGTGGCTGAACGTACATGTAACACATTATCTGATCAGAATACGGTTTGGCGATGTCATAGCTCTATCAGTATTCTGTGGTCCATATTAGGAGGACTGCAATGTATGACCTCTTTGAAATTCAAATTTGATTGACTATTCAAAAGAAATTAACATGAATACAACCACCACTTGCCATATTTGGAAATCACATGGGCAGACATCAAAGAAAAACCTCGCTGCACGGGGTTGGTAAGCTCCTATATCTTGATTGGTTATATGGCATCACGTGGGTTTCCCAGTTTGAACTATTTACTCTATTCGTAATACTAATATGTAAATGATGGAATGTTAGTTTAGTATTTAAATTGAAATGTGAATATACCTTCCTACATGTGATGTAGCTGTGGTACATGTACATGTAGGCCTTTTTGTCATGTTTGCGCAGATTCAGAAAAAAAAATTGATTGTTGCATCACTGGAGATGGGCTGATGCTGGAATTTGAAACATACATAATTATTCACACCCATGACCCATGATACCCCACATGGCGCTTTCATCTTGCATGTGTAGGCTCTGTGTAAGAGTCTAGTGATCAGGGGTTCATAGAAGTCACATTTTACAGCTGTTAATAGGCTGTAAAATTCACTCAAAAACTCAATATAGAAACCAAGAATCACGGTAAACTTATGAAAAACTCAATTCCATCAAAATGCTAATGTTAAAGTATCAGAATATTACACATCAAGGGGGTAAAATTCTAGAAAAAACTGAATATTGATTGGACAAAAACTCAATTCCGTGAGAAAAAAACTCAATATATTGACGTCTATGAACCCCTGGTGATGTAGCCCATTTCCTACGAAGTAGGCTCTCATTTGCAAATTGTCTGGTAATCAGTCAGTCAGTCCATCCGAATCCTTTCGTCAGCAAAATAAGGAGAACCGTTGACATTAGAACCTTGATTTTCGGCATGAACGTGCATTAGGGGACTGTTACCAGCAAGTTCTGAACTGACCTACTTTTGATGAAAATTTGACCTACTTAGGTGACCTATAACATTACGCTTGGACCCCCAAGTCATCTTCCTCACCCTACTTTGTAGGTCCTGTGACGTTAGTCACCAGGGTGCGAAATAGCCATTTGCCCGATTGCCCGGGGCAACTAGAATTTTTTTCGGGCAACTAGTTTATGACAGACGGTGGTCCGGCGGGCAACCTCGTTTTTTAGTGAAAAAACAGAAAAAGTCTGCAAGTCTGTTGATACGATCGTCTCATATCATACAAGGACTATTCGTTTGGCTGAAAAGAAGGCCGAGTTGAAAGAGTTTGATGTCGGCAAACAGTTTTGGTCTTGGGAAGATGGCAAACCGAATGTTGAAGTAAGGTAACGAAAACTGGACACCACATAATTCAGTTGTCAATAACGAAACTACATCCAAGGTTGACTTTGTTGATGGTTCACAAAATTTGCTGTTAATCCTTTTCTGATAACTATTATCGAATATAACACTAACAGCTACAAATATATATTTACCTCAAGGCTAGATGCGATAACATTGAAAATTTGTGATTTGCTCATGGTCAGCCATCATGGTTCACGGTTATTCCCCCTTAACAGTAACATTACATGATTATCTCCCCTGTAAAGTAGCATCTGGATGTAAAAGTTTAACTTAGCAGATGAGAGATGGGCACCATGAGTTGACTTATTCATTATCATATTTAAAACGAAGTATAAATATCATCAACTTATCTTGCTCATAGCTACTTACTACAGATTTTTTTATTTATTTATTTATAGAATTTCAGTTTCTAGATGTAGTGCAATTAATTAGCAATTACACAATATTAAAAGGAGTCATTTGATAGCATTTTTAGCCCACCATCACCAGATGGTGGGCTGTTCAAATCACTTTTCGTCCGTGGTCCGTCGTCCGTCCGTCGTCCCGTCAGTCCGTCCGTAAACAATTCTTGTTACCGCGATTTCTCAGGAACTACTGCATGGATCTTTTTCAAATTTGGTACACAGGTTCCCCTTGGGGTCTAGTTGTGCAAGAAACCTTTTCTGGTCCGATTCGAAAATCCGATATGGCCACCAGGCAGCTATCTTGGATTTCCCCATGAAACCTTGTTACCGCGATTTCTCCGGAACTACTGCATGGATCTTTTCCAAATTTGGTACACAGGTTCCCCTTGGGGTCTAGTTGTGCAAGAAACCTTTTCTGGCCCGATTCGAAAATCCAATATGGCCAACAGGCAGCCATCTTGGATTTCCTCCCTGAAACCTTGTTACCGCGATTTCTCAGGAACTACTGCATGGATCTTTTTCAAATTTGGTACACAGGTTTCTCTTGGGGTCCAGTTGTGCAAGAAACCTTTTCTGGTCCGATTCGAAAATCCAATATGGCCACCAGGCAGCCATCTTGGATTTCCCCATGAAACCTTGTTATCGTGATTTCTCAGAAACTACTGCATGGATCTTTCTCAAATTTGTTACCCAGGTTCCCCTTGGGGTCTAGTTGTGCAAGAAACCTTTTTTGGTCCGATTCCGAAATCCAATATGGCCACCTGGCAGCCATCTTGGATTCCCCCACGAAACCTTGTTATCGTGATTTCTCAGGAACTACTGCATGGATCTTTCTCAAATTTGTTACGCACGTTCCCCTTGGGGTCTAATTGTGCAAGAAACCTTTTTTGGTCCGATTCGAAAATCCAATATGGTCACCAGGCAGCCATCTTGGATTTCCCCATGAAACCTTATCGCGATTTCTCAGGAACTACTGCATGGATCTTTCTCAAATTTGGTACACAGGTTCCCCTTGGGGTCTAGTTGTGCAAGATACCTTTTCTGGTCCGATTCGAAAATCCAATATGGCCACCAGGCAGCCATCTTGGATTTCCCCCGTGAAACATTGTTATCGCGATTTCTCAGGAACTTCTGCATGGATCTTTCTCAAATTTGGCACACAGGTTCCCCTTGGGGTCTAGTTGTGCAAGATACCTTTTTTGGTCCGATTCGAAAATCCAATATGGCCACCAGGCAGCCATCTTGGATTTCCCCATGAAACATTGTTACCGCGATTTCTCAGGAACTACTTCATGGATCTTTTTCAAATTTGGTACACAGGTTCCCCTTGGGGACTAGTTGTACAAGAAACCTTTTCTGGTCTGATTCGAAAATCCAATATGGCCACCAAGCAGCCATCTTTGATTTCCTAAAGAAACTTTGTTATCGTCATTTCTGAGGAAGTACTGCATGGATCTTTATCAAATTTGGTACACAGGTTCACCTTATGATCTAGTTGTGCAAAATACCTTTTTCGGTTCAAATTGAAAATCCAATATGGCCACCAGGCGACCATCTTAGGTTTCCTCATGAAAATTTGTTATCATGATTTCTCAGGAAGTACTGCCTGGTTCTTTCTCAAATGTGGTAGACAGGTTGCCCTTGTGGTCCAGTTGTGCAACATACCTTTCTGGTCCGATTCCTAAATCCAATATGTCCATCAGGCGACCATCTTGGATTTCCCCATGAAACTTTGTTATTGCGATTTCTCAGGAACTACCGCATGGATCTTTATTAAATTTGGTACACAGGTTCCCCTTGTCACCTAGTTGTGCAAAATACCTTTTCTGGTCCGATTCGAAAATCCAATATGGCCACCAGGCACCCATCTTGGATTTCCCAATGAAACTTTGTTATCCTGATTTCTCAAGAAGTACTGCATGGATCTTCCTCAAATTTGGTACACAGATTCCCCTTGTGACCCAGTTGTGCAAGATACCTTTGTTGGTCCGATTCGAAAATCCAATATGGCTGCCAGGTGGCCATCTTGAATTTCCCCTTGAAACACTGTTATCTTGAATTCTCAGGAAATATTTGATGGATCTTTCTGAAATTTGGTACACATGTCCCACATGGGGCCTAGTTGTGCAAGATACCTTTTCCGGTCCGATTCGAAAATCCAATTAATACGATATTTCCGAGTTGTGACGTTGCATCACAAGAGTCGATGGATCAAACGGTGGGGCATATTCTATATATTGACTATAGAGAATATCCATATCTTCACCTTCCATATCAAGGAGTTAAAATAATTCGGAATAAAAATGTATTTCGTCAAATTTTAAATCAGTTTTCTTTAGTCCATGCAGTTGCAAGTGAACTGCCCCACCCTTTCGTCTGCCGGCAGGTCAGCTACATGCAGGGACGTCACTCTTGTGACACAATGTCACAACTCGACAACTGTAAACTACTGCATGTTTCGATCCAAGGGAAATACTCAAGATTCAGACACTTTCAAATTCGAAGTTTCAACATTACTGCGCGGACCGGATCCCTTCAGTATTAAGTATTGTACCATCTTACTATTTTCGAGCATGGTATCTTAAAAGAGATATCTCAAACTAGTCCAATAAACAGAACAGAATTAGCATTCGCTCCAAATTATAAAATCTTAAGTATGCCAAAGTGTCAGAGATTTTTCTTCGCTTCCAGTACCCAATGATGACACGTGCAAAAAAATAAATAAAATAAAAATACTACAAAACGAAGACGAAGGATCCTCCGTACATGTACATTCACTTTCAGACTAACTTTGCTCATTTCTCTTAACAATTGACATAAGTTCAGTTTCTAGAAACTCCTGAAACTTAGAAAGATTATATCTTGGTGTTTTCCAGTGTCGCTTTTTCGATCTTTTTCGCTCAGATTCGAAATTCTGTAAACAAAATTACAACTCAATCGTCTTAGTAACAATGGACAAAAAGATCCTCTTGTCATTAGCTTACAATTATCGGACAATGGTGGGCGCCAAGATCCTTCAGGATCTCTCGTTGTCCTTATAAACTCCTGAAATTCTATCCTGGCTGTCATAGCTGTAGGAACCCGGCCTTTCACTTACATAAATTTCTCTTAACTTCATAAATTAATTTTATGGAATGAGCTTACTTAGATTTGGTTTCATAGCAAATTGTCGCTGCAATGGTGCCATTACGTTGGTTGTTTAAAAGGTTTAGAACTGCCAATTGGAGATCAAACAAAAAGATTCAGTGATAGTCTAGTCTTACATGATCATCATATTGTCACAGTTGAATCAAACTTGTTTTGTCGAGTCTGATTTCGGGTCCAAATAAAGTACATATATTTTCGGGCAACTTAAAAATTAGCAGGGCAACCTGAAAATGTGGTGCAGGTTGCCCTTGGGCAACCATAATTATTTTTCTATTTTGCACCCTGGTCACACTACTCATGTTGATAAGTGCTAGTCTAATCTAATGTAACACTTTTAGTTCATTTGCTTCTGGTTGCCATGAATATTAATAAAAATATGGTCCAAAACACAGACCAGTATCAAAGTTTGAAACAAGTCTACACTTACTGTAGGTCATCGCAGGCCTTGCTCTTTGTCAAAATTTACAGGGAATGCAAACCTATTTTGTTAACCCTAAGGCCAAGGGTATTTCAGCACATTTCACAGTTCATGTTTTTGGTAGACTGCATTCCTATTTCTTTATCCATAATATTATTTACCCAATTATCAGTATTAGTACCAGTTATAAAATGTCATGTGTGGAATGCAATAAACCAGTACCAGAGAATTTGAAAGGTCAGCGATATATATTACTGTTAGGTATGCATGACTGATGATCTCCAAACTGGGCTGGACTAATGAATAGGCGAGGCCCGCATATTTAACTCCATTTCATTAAATGTATAATACTATTATGGCTGGATTCTGCTGATCAATAGAAGGCAAGAATAGAAATGTGAAAAAAATTTGATACCCTACACTGTATTTCTTCTAATTATTCAGATGAAAAACTTCAGGCATCTGCGGAGAGAAATTCTGCTAACTTTCTACAAATTTCACTAGCTATCTTTTCAGTTCTTGGGATAAATAACATATCCATGCCACAATATTTAGCCTCAGTTGACATAAATATTTTTTTTTTTTTGTGTCTAAGTCTAAAAATGCTGTTAGAAAAATTAGAAGAAATAGAGTGTGACATTCGATGAAGTGGCTGTTGACCAAATTCTGTAGTTGACATATTCCCCACACTTAAATTTCAGATGTCTCTGCTGCTCCCATTAATATCTGATGATAGGACATATTACATCTTCATTAAACTGTTCACTTTTAGTACAGATTGAAAGTTTCAGAGCTATACTTTGGTGGGGACTGGTTTGGGGCGGGGAGGTCTTGTTTGCTAATGTTTCACACCACTGGCTGTCCTGCCCCCCCCTGCTATTTGTTGGCTGGGTCATGTAATTTGATTCTAAGTTTTATGAGTGTATTATTCCTGCCAACATCATCATGAATATAATTGAACATATTATTCCTAGTCAAATATTATCATATTTATATAATTATTGATTTTGTATGCATGGTACTTGTACATGTAATATAATATGAGAATTTTGTTTTTGTTTGCATTCCAGGCTTACAAAACCAAACTCGTTTGCAGACTGTTCAGGAGACGAATTACCTTTTGGGTGGGAGGAGAGTTATGACGCTAGTATAGGAATATATTACATAGACCACGCTTCACGTAAGTTATTCTTTCAAATGATATTCCCTTATGACTAAATCCACATACTCAGGCTTTTCACTTTTGCCTGCTGTATGTTTCAACTGTCATTAGTTGCCTGCCCCCTCGTAATCCATTCAATTTCTTGCCAGTAATGTTGTTTTGTGCATTACAATGAGACCTGTGGTTATATTTAGACCTTAGAGTCACCTTTTCATGCATCCCTCACAAAGAGTTAATTCAGTAACAGAATGCTTTTTAGACTTAAAAAAAAAATGAAATGGAAAAGAAAAGAGAACAAAATGTGACATGTTGGCCTACATGTATTTGCGAGGAAATGTATGTGACCATTCTGTGTGAGGGCAAGAAAACATGGACATAGAGGTAGATAATGGTAAAAACATTTCATGAACTCAATGATAAAAACTTGAAAAAAACTGACCCATTTTCTTTTAGTGTATATATATATCTATATATACATACATGCTTGTTTGAATGAAAATTTGATAATGTGAAAAGAGGGCAATGAATGCCGGGCATTTTCAATGGTCTCAGTGGTTCTTTTCCAGTAGTGCATGACTTTTGATAGTTGACCCTGTTTTATTAGTGGCAGGGCCATTTTCATGAAAACGTACAAATAATGGTAAAGACAATTTTCGAAAATTTAATTTGTGCAGTCTGGCTACCAAAATGGAATTATTCAAAACCTTGTAGGCCACAAAGACTGTTTTCCTGTCAACCAAGCTAGAGTCACAGTACTTAACCCCCAAAATTGTCTAGAAAAGTTTTTACCCATTCTAACACATGTTGTTATCAGGTGATGGTGAAGACATAATGGAAAAGATATATTTGTAATGGTAAAAGACATTGAATTCAAGAATTCAAGACCATTTTCTTTTAACTACGGTACCCAGTTAGTTTTATTTTCTTAATGCAAGTCAAGCTTCCGTTTGCTGAACATTCTTTGTTGATTTTCATGTTCCAAGAAAATTTATAATCAGAATGTCACTTCAATTTTCTCAATAACTGTTAGTTGGCAAAGATTTTGTTACCTTACCGTTATTTTCCTGTCTTTACCGTTATGGCATTTAATAATGGTAAAGACAAGTTTGAATAACGGTAAGGACAGATTATGTCAGCATGAGGCAGACTGAACTGGATTAGTGTGTCTTTCATGGTAAATTTTTCTTGATATACACTGTTAGATTTGAACAAGACTTTACATTCTCATATATTTTACATAATAGTATACAACAGAAAGAATCTTTTTATTAAATACTGGGTTTAAAAATTATTAACCTTCAAACTGTATTTGCAACGATAACGGTAAAGACAAATTCATTTTCAGATTTGACAATTTAATCTTTTAAAGCAGTTATCTTTGCCAAAATATAAAATACTCAATAGAGAAAAACTATAAAATGTTTAATCATCTGGCATTTTCAGTAAATCTCTGGCTGTAAAATGTAGAATGAACAAAATGTTAAAAAAATGGTCTTTACCGTTATTTGTACATTTTCATGAAAATGGCCCGGTACTGTACATGTAATTGATTCATCCCATTGTAAGTTGAACTACTGCATGATCTGACCGTCAGAGAAATGATTGAATTGCAGCTTCTTGATCACGGGTCCTGTACAATATACTTGAACATACATATCTGTCTAAAGGAACACTTCTCTTGTCATTACAAAACTTACAAGTTTGAACTTTTCATCATTCAGCTACAGGTCACTGAAGGTTTTTCATGTAGGCATTCCTATGTTACCTATGTAAGACAATGGGGCAGTTCTAAGTTAAACAAGCGCTGAATGAGCGCAAAGACCTCCGTCGAGGCAACAGGGTCAGTAGGGGAATAGTACATCACTGAATAACATAGGGCCGGATGCCAAGCTCAATTTTGCATTTGTTGACGTGAACTTCACCAATGGTAATTAACGTGAGATTGAGGGTTCCCCACTAGCATGTCCAGCTAGGGATGTGGAAGTCACATTCCCCGCAAATAATATTTCTTTGATTTCACGTGCTTGAAATATTGGGGTATGGAATAGAGTATATTGATGGAAAACCTGGAATACTGCTTGAGACATTAGGCCCCTTCCCACCCACACCTCCCCATGAGAGGACACCCCCACCCAAATCAACACGTTAGCGGCAGAAATGAGACCCTGTGTGCCTAGTTTTACCAACTTGCTTGTGATTTTATGGTATAGGCCCTACACATCAACACTTCATATTTTGTATGTGTACAGTATAGCATCCTCATTGACAGAATCCTCTACAAAACACATCTGATTTTACCGACACTTCGTTCTGATCTGTCTCAGCATCATGTGCTGATTCAATGAGCTCGGAATAATTTTGTATACTGGTGTTACAGGTCACCTTCACCATAATGTATCAATTACCATGGACTTGTACATGTAATCACATTCATATTGAATGGTGATGGCTGATGAGAATATTGCCCATATGGAACAAATGGCTGGATTCCAGCGAATAAAAAGTTCATGTTAATCATAAACAACATACAATTAATAATACTATCAAATAATTATGTATATTCCTTGTCGACATCAATATAATACAGACAATATTATGACTGAATCAGGGTAACAGATATCCAAGGGTATATATGTCTACACTAAACTGAAGGAGATGCATGATGCGTATTATATTATGTTGTAAAACTTCACTTGCTAATCTCGATTATGTTGCTTATTGTGAAAATAAATTTAGTATGATTGCCCAGTACCCTCAAATTAGAAATATCTTCAGCAGCTAAAGTTAAGCCAATCATAACAATATATAACACCATGGTACTCAGGAAATGAAGTCTTTGTTTCTAGAAGCTAAATCATTTCTGACACATTCAAGTCCTCACCTGGTCAAGGGACATAATTTTGTAAATAAAAAAAACAAACAAGTATAGATCCACACTGGCACAGACCAGAAAGTTTTATGACCTTTGATGATATTTGTGGAGCATGCTGCAGGACTTCAACTTTCATGAATATGATATTATCCACACAATCCCATTCTACATGATATTTTTGCCATAGCTCCGATAAACTAGATCCCTTCATTTATGTGGTCTAGATCCAGGAGCTATTGGGGGCTGCAGGTTTTGTAAAAGTTAGATCCAATTATTCTGAGAGAAGGAATGAAGTCCGGCATGGTTGTTTTAAGTTAAAACTGAGCATCCTTGAAAATGTCTGACCGATTGACACATGTATCACTCTGCCGGTCCATCATTACATGTGTAATGTTTATTTCCTGAGGAATCAGCTGATATCCAATGTGGGGGGGGGTCAAGATACATCAAGATACAGTTACGGGCAGCGGCACATGTCTGCAGAAGTTTTTCAATGCTCTCCAGGTAAATGCCATGACTGGAATATGAAATTAATTCAAAAGTAAACATGCCATATATGACATTGTACATGTATAAGCTTATACATGTGACATGTTGCTGTGAATCACACGTTTTTTGGCTTGTGAACTACATGATACTGTTATGGGCAGCAGCACATGTTTGCAGAAGTTTACTGATGGTTTTCCAGTCCGAAACAGGCAGGGAAATATGAATTTGACCCAAAAATCAACCGGACTATTACACAAAAATACTACAATATAGTACATGTTGTTTGTGTTGAAGTTTCGCACAATTTGGATTTCACGGACTACGTGACAGGTTTATCATGTACGACACATGTTGGCGGAACTTTATTGATTGTTTTCCAGTCCGAAACAGGCAGGAAAATATGAATTCGCAGAAAAAAAGCAAACCTGCATTTTACATGATAAAGACATAAATTTGGTACATGTGCTGCGCGTTGATAAATCGCACAATTTTGATTTGGCAGACTACGTGAAAATCTTATGGGCTACGGGACATGTTGTCAGAAGTTTTCCAATGCATTCCCAGTCCCAAGCAAGGAAGGAAATATGAATTTGACCCAAAAATCAACTTGACTATTACACAAAAATGCTACAATATTGTACATGTTGTTTGCGTTGAATTTTCGCACAATTTGGATTTCAAGGACTACGTGACAGGTTTATCATCTACGCCACATGTTATCAAAACTTTGCTAATGGTTTATTAATCTGAAACAGGCAGGGAAATATGAATTTGCAGAAAAAAGCAAACCTGCATTTTACATAATAAATACATGAATTTGGTGTGCTGCGCGTTGATAAATCGCACAATTTTGATTTGGCAGACCACGTAAAAGTCTTATGGGCTACGGGACATGCTGGTGGAAGTTTTTCAATGCATTTCCAGTCTCAATCAAGCATGGAAATATAAATTTCACCCAAAAGTAAACATGAATTTTGAATAAAAACAAAGAAAAATAGCACATGTTGTTTGCGTTGAAGTTTCATACAATTTGGGTGTCACAGACTATGAGACAGGTTTGCCATCTATGTTATATATCAGTGGAAGATTACGGATACTTTTTCCGGGCCCAAACATGCAGCAAAATAAAAAATAAACGAAAAATAAAACATGCATTTTACACAACATTACAAGTATATGGACCACGCCCCCTTTGTTCGGTTATTGATTTAACGACTAATTGGCTATAGTTCGGTGGATCGAGACTGATCTGCGTTAGAACATATGTCATAGAACATGTTCGCATAGATCTGGAGTAATGAAACACTCTTGGAAACAAGAAATGACTCAAAATACAAACCCGGAAATGGAAAACAACAACCCCATGTAATGTTTATACAGGTGGATTTTTTCGTGTTTTTCGTCTTTTGATCACGGATCGAGACAGGTGTCTCTTATAGGACATGTCAGAGAACATTTTCGCATTAATGTGCAGTCATGGGAGAGGCAAGGAACTAAGAAATAAACCAAAATGTATTCGTGGATAGACCACGACACGGCAACAACACCGAAAACGCCAATTTCCGAGTGCTGATTTGGTTGATCAGGGAGAGATTAGCGATCAGTAATAATGGTGACATACGAAAGAGAAAAAATAAAAGCTGGAACAGTGTAAAAATATATAAACTATGTATTTGGGTGCTTATATGCTAAGGTGTAACAAATATGGGACAGTGAAGCTTAAAATATAAAATAGACTACAATGGCGATATCTCTCAACTATATTAAAATTATAGTGTTAACATAGTCTTCAAGTGTGTTAGTATTCTCAGACCTGTTTTAGTACAGCATCGCTGAAAATGTTGGACAAACACAGGACGGAAAATGGAGGGGTAAAACAATACATAATGAGGGAGTAGAAAATGGATTTCTACTGCAAGGGACTTTTAGGACAGTATTTTACAGATATGAACACTTTCAGTGTTTGATTTGAAAAATTTAACGTATCTGTGAAGAAATTACTACAAAGCATGACAAAGTGTCGGACAAACAAAGACGGAAAAGCTGATGGAAACGTATCTTTTTTTTAATTAATAGGCACTTAATTGAAATAAACTACGTTGAAAATTTATAAAGTTATGTGAAGAATACAAGGTTCTTTAACTTGATATGAAAATAAAAGTTATTTACTATTTTTAAAAAATATGCCTTTATGCCCCAAAATAGTTGGACGAACTAAGACGGACAATGTTAAACAAATGGGGAAGAATACCTGTCCGTCTTTGTTTGTCCGACATTTGAAAATACTACAATTATGAATACCACGAACCAAACAGTGCTTAGGTACAGAGAAGAAATGACTGTGTATCACTATAAGTGTGTATTTTGATGGTCTGCTCTGAATATGCACTCAGAATATGCTGAAAATTTACTTATATGTCGGACGAACGAGGACAGACTATGTCGGACGAACACTGGGAGGCAATGAAGACGGACACTGCATTTTGGTAGTGTACAACTAAAGTACATGGGATGGAAGCATAAAATTTGGGGCATGTGTCACCCATCACACAAGCAAGGGGAATCACAAACCCCATGAAATATTAGTGCAAATAAAGTTAATTAGCATAATTAGTATGTCGGACGTAACATAAGACGGAAAATCTGAAGATTTTTGATATATCTATTTTTTTTAAATATGTGTTTGCATTTGTCAGGAACTTTACATTCATGAAAAGACAGAAGGGGCTTAACTTTCATTTTAATAAGGTTGGCATCATTAACTATGTAGTTGTGAGTACTTAGAGATCTCTACAATGAGGGCTTATTGGAGGACGGAAAGTGTTACGTCCAACCGTGGTGGTTAGGACCTTAAAATTCTTTTGTTAAATCACACTTTTGCCACTTTAATTGTGCATCAATTTCTACCTTTAGATCCATTCCACCTAGTGACTACAAAGAAAGTCATCTTCTATGTGTATTATTACATATAAGAGCATCTTTTGGATGTCACCATGGTGTATGTCACAATCTTGGTGCAAATATTGGCCTCAAATCAAGCTTAATTAAGTTAATTAAAAACAAATAATTTGAAGTTGAACCTGTTATATTATCTTTTCTATCTCCACAACACTCAGACAAAATAACGGCATTTCCAGAAGTTAGAATTTCTTCATATGTAACTGTAATAAGTGACTTCAACATGAAGTGCCTGTTTGTGACACCTTAGCATATTAGTACCCATATGACTAAATATTTCGAATATTGGAAGTGACTCACAGTAAATAATTCTCCCGTACGGCGGCTGACATCTTGGTTTGCGCGACCTTGGTGACCTTCCCCACCGTAAATTTTATTTCGGGAAATAGAGCCTAATAACGTGTTTGCTGGTGGAAAGGGAATATTTCCTGCCTCCTAGATTTTCACAAGCTTTCGTTTGATGGGGAAAAGAGGGAGAGAAAGGGTGTAGTTTAGCCAAAGGGGAGAGAGAAAATTGATGGGAAATCTGACCTGATTTGGCAAGGTCGTTTGAGGTTCACAGGACCGGATAGCTCTAGTTTCGAGATTGAGGTGGAACCCGACTACAGAAGCAAGGCCCACTGCAATGCATTGCAATGGGGAACCCCATTATTTCAATTGTGTCCAAAGAAATGTGCCTCAAGATTTCGTCGGGAACCATGACGATCCCTATTGGAAATACTATGAGTCGTGGGTTCCCCACATGACAATTATTTGGCGGGAGATTTCACGTTGCGCTCCTAGACCTCCGTCTGATCGACGGAGGTAAAAAGTTTAACATCTCTTTCCTCAATACTAGGCAGCCAACCTACATGTACATGTATATGCCCACATGTTGCAAACGGCAAGGCTTTGGTGTAAGACCTCCCATTGAAAAGGTAATATCCTGGACAAAAGACCGACAATACAACTTGCAGCAGATCCTTCGGCAATTATATTTTGTGAGTCTTACACCAAATCGTTGCCTTGCAAATGGATCGATTTCAACCATCTGACCTAGATATTTGGGATCCAAAGTTTATTCAAATAGCCTAAACACCTTGCCAAATTTCAATAAAATTGGAGACGATCATGTCCAATGTTTGGTTAATTTGGTGTGGAATGACCCAAGGGTGAGTGAGTTAGGGTTTAACGTCACGTTCAGCACTATTTCGGCCATATAGCGATGGTATAACTAACTACGATATGATTAGCTGGACATGTGTGACATGTTGTAATACCAATACATATGCGCATTTACTGAAGACAGGTCAGTTCCGACATTGGTCCCCATGTACATGTAATGTATAATCCAATGAAAAAATACACATCTTCAATGACCAAAAACACATCTTCAATGAACAAATACACACCTTCAAATAACAAATACACATCCTCAATGAAATGATAAATTAGATCACATTAATATACACATGTAATGATAAGATATAAATGTTAATATTTTCTTGTCAGACATTCATGGAATAATTAGGTCAAGATCAAAGAACATGTGCAGGATAATGTACTGAAAATAGTACATCAAATACTAACGGTTAAACCTGTCTGAAGCTGTTCCGCTTCTGATCTGATTTTTATTCATGAAAAAAATGTCACACTCTGATGAACTTTTTTCTGTTGATGACGATGTTCAGCAATGCTTAGCTATATAAATCCGTATTCATATACTTGACAAGTTGTATGTATCTAGGTACATGTATTTAATTATGTCATGATTAGTGCTGGAACAGGTAGCATTTGTTTTGTAACTGAGTAACTGTTTGAACTAACCTCTTAGTATTTGGTTACATGTACCCAAGTTTGGTATCGCTTTTCACGGAGATGTGTCATAAAATATGGTACATGTAGCTGCTGCCATCTTGGATTTATGCATTATTTGCTGGAGGTGAACTTGGGGATGCTGATCGTCTATGATTTCATAATATTTTTGTTGTCAGCCGATAACTTGTGACAGGATGTATCGATTAATTTCAAATTTGAGGAGTAGCTTTTTATTGGTGAGAGAAAGCTTAGTATTACTTTCGCCGAGATGCGTATAAAACAATATGGCCGTTGCCACCATATTGGATTTCTCATACATACATTTGCATGGAATATTGATTGTCTGGGAAATATCTTTTGACAGTATGTATCGATTCATATAAAATTTGGGTAATGGCGTACTATAGACTAGAGCAAGTTTGGTATCGCTTTTCACGGAGATGTGTCATAAAATATGGTACATGTAGCTGCTGCCATCTTGGATTTATGCATTATTTGCAATAAACATAGGATTTTGTTTCCAGTATATAAAATGAGAATGATTCCACAAATTCTTTTCAACTTTGGTATATGGATACATGTATATCCCTTGTCACATGATGTCACTCATGCACATCCATAGAGGTGGCACAACCTGTGGGCCATCCAATATGGGAAACACAGTTTATTTTGAATGGCCTAATTAGCTTCAAGCTGCAACCAATAGTTTGGACAAATGTCTAACATGTACATGTATATCCTACATGTATACTTAGGTGGTTTTAAATTGAATGAATCACTTTGCCAGTTGAAGCCCTCTGTCTGAATTGGCGTACATTCAATTGCCCTTCTGGACATTTGCCCAGGGGTTGAAATGTTTGCTCACTGCCAAGGAGCCATTGGCCCCCAAGGTGAAAATTTCTGGGAGCCAAACATTTTTTTTTAGGGGCCACTTTTTTCTTAACAAAGTGACAATTGATACTGTGTTGATTTAGTTCCTTTATTTTAAAATATTACCCTGGAATCATTCAACTTTTTTGATACAATAACGGAGCCACATACCTGATCAATATCATCTGAACAAACACAGAATTGCTGTGTACATGGAGACTGAACTTGCATCATATTGGTAATTTATGCAGACTGAACAAGTTCATTTCTTCTGCGTCATCAGGTGATCCTGAGTCCCCATCATGCTGAGACTCTGGGACCAAGTTATTCCTACTTTTTGGGGGTCTTGGCTAAATTAAACTCCAGGAATCAAGATTTTTTTGATTTTTTTTATTGTCGGTAAAATAAGAATACATCACTTTTGTAGCTCTGTGTTAATTATGTAGGTTTTCTTTAAGTTATGGTCCCTTTTGTAACTGATGATAGTTGACATTTTAGACTTTATAAATAATATATTAAAGAAACTATTTCAGTAGTCCGCTTCCTGATTTTTCTCAAAGTCCGTTTCCGGATCTTTCTCAAATCCGCAATTTCGTGAATTTGTATAACCATGTGCTCACTGCAAACGATGTTTTTGGAGACTGGCATTTCAAAAACTTGTTGACCACAACTGAATAAAACTGACACCAGTATAAAGCAAAGGATCTGAAGTAATTTACAAGAGCATTTTATGGCCACAGCAACCTGTGCAAATGGCACAAACTCCACCATGAGGCGAGTAGATTTACAACAACAACAACAACAACATGCTGCTAAAACTTTCGGAATGAAACGTGACAACTGACACGCTTGTGACTGAATCACTGGACCTTGTTAGTTTATGTCTCCCGAATTTGTAAGTAGACCTTCTTCTAGGCAATATTTTGGTAGTGAAAATGGTTCACATTTGGACTATGACCAAAAATATGCAGACTTGTTCAAAACGTTTCAGGGGCCAAATGGCGAGTAGTCTGTAATTCCGTAGTCGCCAAAACGGGGGTCGGCGTATTCGACTGATGAAACGGAATTCGACTGATGAAAACGGAAACTCGGTCGGTTATTTGTTGATAGCTCGCTTGATACTGGTTCGATTCTGACAATCTAAACTTTCCGGAGTAGCTGAAGAGATTCTCTTTTCAAAAATATATAGTTTGATGACAAAAGTTTTTTAATTTTTGAGATAGTGGGCAACTGAAATTTTCGTGTCGACTTCGCTGAAATTTTTTCTGGACCGACCGACATGCAGTTTTTCTTGTCCGGAAAATTATTCCGTGGACTGACTGAAATACTTTTAGGTTTCCGGAACGCTCTACTTTCTTACGAATAAAATGATATAAAATATATGCATGTACCTTCTACCGTTTTCCTTAAAAGGGTTCGCTGAAAAAAACCGATTGAAAATCACAACATTTTCAGCTGAATCTGCCGTAAAACGGATTAGTGAAGCGAGTTAAAAACTCGGATTTGGAAACGGACTTCAGAAGATTCCGAAAATCCGGAATAAGGATCGCGGGTAAGTTTATTGAAAGATTGGTTATGTCGGTAGGTCATAAGTGTCGAATTAGATTTAAAAAGCATAGTTTGCACAAAAAATATCCTAGTTTTCAAATAAATGAATGTTTGTCATGTAATAACTTAATGTAAATGGAAATAGTATTTTTCTGATGGTATAAATATATTTTTTAATTGATCATTAATTTTAAATACATATATTTTGATGCATGTACCTTCTTGTACCTGAAAAATGACCAGGAATATACATATTTTGTTCTCAGTAATTATTATAATTTATATGAACTAAAATGAATTTTATCATTGTGAGTTTTGTTCACTTACTGATTTTTTGACATCTCACAGCCCAGACTGATTGAAATTGTAGTTTACAGATTTCTGGAAGGACCCACCCTGTTCCCAAGGGCGTCGTTAGGGAAGCCGTCTCGAAGAATCCTGAAAACGCCCTGGTTGCCTCCCAGTTTTTTCTGGACGGCTTTGTGCGTACTATGGGGTACCGAGACAAAGGAATCATCCACACGATTATAACAAATATTTTCCAGTATAAAAACCAATAACAGACTTAACGACTTGTACATAGCGACTCTTCTCTACTAGTATTTATATTTCCTCATTGTTATTGTTATTCAGTATTTAATTATTTATTTTAATATCTAGCGTTGCAAAAGATCTCAAATTAACAAAGAAATGTACCGTGAAATTTAAGTAAAGCATTGAGTTGATGGGCCGCGAAATCCGTATGGGAAGCGGCCCTTAAACTACAATTTCAATCAAATCAATTTCTTCAGACATTTGAATTTCAGTAATTCATCAGTCATCATAGCTGCATTTTCTTCAGACATTTGAATTTCAATAATTCTTCAGTCATCATGGTTGTCAAGACTCTCATCGCCGGTCATTCCCAGACCAAGTACTTTGATCAATATCTTACGGATCCTTCTATTGACATTGTATCCTTTTCTGGATACAAGATAGAGGAGATGTGGAGTGAGATCCGTCTTGTCGTTTGTTCCTACGACATTATTGTGCTCCACGTCGGTGCCAATAATCTGTCCAGAGACACGCCAAAGACAGTCCTACAGAAGTTCCAAGCCTTAGCTGAGACTATCTGGAACGACAACCCCTCGGCCAACATCGTATTTTCGTCCATCCTGCCCAGAGGGAACAACCGATTCCAGCCTGGATTTCGCCGAGTGGGTTTCCTTCACAGAATCAACACCACGGCACAAGCGGTCAACAGAAGGATGAGAGACATAGCTTTACACCACCCCAAGCTATTCTACCTGAGCCATTCCTCCTTCGCCAGGAACGGGAAAATCGAGAGACGTCTCCTTAGCCGTGATGGGCTACATCTCAGCCCACCTGGGACAGGTCGGGTCGTGGAGGGGATTCTCAAAACCATTTCCGAGATCTGCGACATGATACCGACCGCCCAGCCAGTGCCCTCGCCCTCTACCGATTATATAGATGCTCTTCTCTTTCCGATGCCGACCGACCAGCCCGTCCCCTCGCCCTGTACCGAATATAGAGATGCTCTACTCTTCCAGATGCCAACCGCACAGCCCGTCCCCTCACCCTCTCCCTCTGCCGAATCCGAGCCCATTGCCGTGAAATTTTGCGTGGATTTTCGGGCATTGGTAATTATCCTCTTTTGTCGGAGTATCAGCACACTAGAATTCCAAGGGATGAATTGGTTTTACCTGATCACGTCATATTTCCTGGTGACATTGTAGATTCTTTGAAACAAGATGCACATCCTTTGGCATCATTTAGTAATGTTAGTGAATCGAATCCTGAGGTTGTTGCTGCAGAATCTGCTAAAGATGAATCTCCACAAGTCGATGTTAAGAATTTGAGTCAGTTATCGCTAGCTAAATTGGCAATTCAGAATAATCGTGTGACTTTTGTAGATTCTCAGAAAGCGTTCATAGTAGAAGGTAATGATGGTAAGAAGTACGCGGTCACAGTTTTTCCCAAACAGTCTTGTCAATGTCCTTCTGAAAGTAACTGTTACCATATTTTAGCTGCTAGAATGTTGATAGGTGATCCTTGTCTAGAATTTCAGAATAGAACTGTTAGCTTAAGGGCAATTACTCGTAATAGTAGGAAACGTGTCGATAAGAAATCGGGTCGGAAACGACTGCGTCCCCAGGATTATGAGGTGGAAGTGACTCCGGCTCCGGATTCAGTTATTTCGGCAGACATAGGCAGTATGGCTAAAAAGGTCAAAGTTGAAAAGGACATAGTTTCTGAGGTAATGGTAGATTCTAGTGTAGATGTTAAGGGCTTAGCTTATGAGGCAAACGTTTTTGACGTGAATATTATTTCAGATGAGGAAGAGGAATTTGTTGACGATCAGGTTTGGGTTAGGGGTTTGAAAGTGAGACATAAGGGAATCATTGAAAACAATGAGTGGTTATGTTCCGATATTATGTCCGATGTTCAGTCACTTTTGAAAAAGCAGTTCCCGTTTGTTCAGGGTTTAGAAGAAACTGGTAAGGCTCCGATGTTTCAAAAGGATGAAGGTCGATGGGTTAATAGTTCTCCGTTCTCTTATGTAGATGGGCCGGCTGGTCAGATGATCAATTCAAAATTAAATACTATTTCCATTTACATTAAGTTATTACATGACAAACATTCATTTATTTGAAAACTAGGATATTTTTTGTGCAAACTATGCTTTTTAAATTTAATTCGACACTTATGACCTACCGACATAACCAATCTTCCAATAAACTTACCCGCGATCCTTATTCCGGATTTTCGGAATCTTCTGAAGTCCGTCTCCAAATCCGAGTTTTTAACTCGCTTCACTAATCCGTTTTACGGCAGATTCAGCTGAAAATGTTGTGATTTTCAATCGGTTTTTTTCAGCGAACCCTTTTAAGGAAAACGGTAGAAGGTACATGCATATATTTTATATCATTTTATTCGTCAAAAAGTAGAGCATTCCGGAAACCTAAAAGTATTTCAGTCAGTTCACGCATTCATTTTCCGGACAAGAAAAACCGCATGTCGGTCGGTCCAGAAAAAATTTCAGCAAAGTCGACACGATTATTTCAGATGCCCACTATCTCAAAAATTAAAAAACTTTTGTCATCAAACTATATATTTTTGAAAAGAGAATCTCTTCAGCTACTCCGGAAAGTTTAGATTGTCAGAATCGAACCAGTATCAAGCGAGCTATCAACAAATAACCGACCGAGTTTCCGTTTTCATCAGTCGAATTCCGTTTCATCAGTCGATTATCTGATCCCCAAAACGGATGTACAGTTGCATTTGGCGAGCTGGCGACCGGTTATTTCAACCCCTGTTGCCCTTCGGACATGTGCCCTTCTGACCATTTGCCCTTCATGTCAATTTGCCCTTCCACCCATTTGCCCACACTACACATGAATTGAATGGATATTATAGAATCATACATGTACAAATGCTGAATTAATATTGACTGAGCTCTTTTGTTTGAACATGATACATGTTCTGGCTTACAGCTAGAATTTAGAAACGGTGTGTCTAATCCATATTCTACCACACCCCACGTGTTTTACCAAATAACATTATTACATATAAAGAAGGAAGCCCAGGTGGCATCTAATTCCATTAGATGCTACCTCACAACCGATTCGGTGTGGATTATATGACGTCATAATTTTCTTCACGTGCCCAGTTGAATTCGCTCAGAAGAGTAATGGGATTGAAATGGATATCAAAATTATTGTCTGCCTGTATCTTCTTGTACATCCTGTTGCCATACATCATGGAGCCAATTAAAGTTGGAGAAACAGTTGGGGTTTTTTCGCGGAGATTTGTTCAAAGTTGTTGATGTCATTAAACCTTTTTGGATGTATGATAGGTACACAAATCCAATCATTGGATGATGGGAGAATTTCACATGTATTCTAAAACCAAGGGTCACGCTTGCCTTCGTGACCAAACTTGGACTCATCCTAATGCAGCCCGATCTATTCTAGGTGTTTTACCACAGTAATCAAGGAATTATTTCTTAACTTTTCACAGCATTGAACAACAACAACGACAGTATTGCGGTGAACAGGGGTCACATTTCTAGCCCCCATCCACCAATTGTTATATAAAAAAACATTAGGCCTTAGGATGTCTCATTTTAAAATGTATGTCTCAGATTCCTAGCTAGCTCGAAGCCTGTACCTTGTGAAGAATCAAGTTGGTGTATCCCTGTTTACTACATTTACATGTCGGCCCATGTAGACATCTGAGATGAATTTGCCCCCTGAATTCGTGGTAGGATTTTCTCACTGGTAAACTTGTATGGTGACTTGTATCTTCCATTCTCACATCTCCCATATCTATCCCTCCATCCCCTTTCTCTTCCACTATATTTGCCATGTGGTGGTTGTTGAGCTATAATAGACACTGCTGTGGTTTGGCAGGCTGCTATCCATCAGGAATAGTGTTCTCGTAGGCATGATGGTTCATTCTTATTCACTGTGTGGAAACAGTGTCCTGGCCCAAACATGAGGCCAGTCAACTCCAATAACACCATTCTCCAATAACACCATAAGCACCAATCCTGTTTCAACTTTTCTTCTATTCTCTGATCAGATTCCTAGCTAGCTCGAAGCCTGTACCTTGTGAAGAATCAAGTTGGTGTATCCCTGTTTACTACATTTACATGTCGGCCCATGTAGACATCTGAGATGAATTTGCCCCCTGAATTCGTGGTAGGATTTTCTCACTGGTAAACTTGTATGGTGACTTGTATCTTCCATTCTCACATCTCCCATATCTATCCCTCCATCCCCTTTCTCTTCCACTATATTTGCCATGTGGTGGTTGTTGAGCTATAATAGACACTGCTGTGGTTTGGCAGGCTGCTATCCATCAGGAATTGTTCTCGTAGCTGACATTCTTCACTGTGTGGAAACAGTGTCCTGGCCCAAACATGAGGCCAGTCAACTCCAATAACACCATTCTCCAATAACACCATAAGCACCAATCCTGTTTCAACTTTTCTTCTATTCTCTGATAGTCAGTTTCTGGCATGTACGTATATCCAGGCCTTACCATGTCCATGGTTCTTTTGAAGATACCTGTTTTGTTCTTGATCTTATCTGGGGACATCTTGTTATAAAATGCAGTAATTTTACCTTTAGGGGTGCCAAAATGACTTAATCTGGTCATGTATATGCAACACTTTTCTGAAACAATTTTGCTGCATTAATTTTGTGAAAACTATACATACAGGTTAGGTTAACGTAGCTTTTTGGATGGACACTTGCTCTAAATTTCTTTTTGTTCGGGAACAAGAACAACTGAATTATATGCAAGCTATGACCAGTTGATAGTCAATCATGTAATTGTATGATGTAAGCGTGATCTATCCCTACTGGTTCATGTGTGCATAATTTCACAGATCTATATATGTTCTTTAGATGAAGAGATTACCAGTGTTGATAATAACACCCAGGGAGTCTTTGCCTCACATATTTCACCCCAGTAGTTCAGTGTTGTTTATCACCAAAGATGTAGGTAAAAGATATATGCACAAAGATATGTGGATTATCTGTGTCAGTTGGCGGCCAAACTTGTAAACTGATCAGTAGTATTCACATGTATGAACAGGTTGAATACCTGAATATTTACACCGTCTTACAAGGTCACTGTGCTCTCATACAATATGCAGGAATGTGTTTTGTGCTTGTCCGGGGAGGGGATATACACTATCTAGAAGGTACACAATTTTGGTCTTGCATTCATATGGACAGGAGCTGCTGTGTTCTTCATCTACATGTACTTGTATTTATCGTTATGAAAAACTGATATCTGCAGAAGGTCTTCTACATTTTCTTTACGCTATATAAAACCAGACATTCATGGAATACCTGTATAATACACAGGGTTTGTATGGGGTCTGAAATGGAGTTGATGATTTTCATAGCTGCTAAAGCCTGGAATTTGAGCAGAACTTGAACGTGACCATGGTGGCTGGACCAAAAATTTTTGATTAATACATGTAGGTTGGAGCATTTTTATATATTAAATTTGATAAAACAGTCCAGTTTTTCTTCCTTCAAATATATATATGGTGAAGCATTTCAACTGAATAAATCTGAAATACATTGTACATGTACAATATAACACTATGATACTAGTGGTTTCCAGTGGTATGGACGTTCTGCCGGATGTACTTTGATGGAATGTGGTGTTTAGGAGTTTAACAGAAGTGATATATCATAATCGAACAGTTACCTATGGTTATTTTGAGAATTCCCTAGATACATTTTAAAGATGAACTGCAAAGCTTTCCATTGCTCTGCTAAAATGTCAGAAATCAAGGCCTTTGTAGTTGTTTATGTGTGGTAATAGGATTATTTACTTCTTCCGAGTATATGATAAGTCATACCTCAGCCCTCGCAATTAGCCACGGCAAACAGCATTTGCCGTGGTAAATGCTGGGGTAAAATCACTTCGTAAAGTGACGTTGTTGTTGTTGTCAGTAAACAACATACGGTCGATGGTAAAAAACGTCTCCTTGAACTGCCTTTTCTTGCTAATAAATTTGATTTTAATAAACGAGACAGCTTCTGGTACTGTGGTTGTCTGATTGCATAATTTGGAGACAACTGTCGGCACAAATGCACTTTTCCAAGAACTGAAAGCCGATCTGCAAGGCTTTCTCAATTGGATGTCTGTCACTCTCCAGCATGCCGGTCAGTCCTCCGCTGGCGTTTCTTCGTTGTTGCAATAGCACAGGCGACCGCATATGAGGAGAGTGCTCTAGGGAATGGTGAGGGTTACGATGAAGGGGAATTCACATAAAGTTAGGATTATGTATTATGAATGGCATGGTAACCTGAAATAGTGAACTGAGTAGTAATTTTGAAATAATTAATTACAGCTGGAACTAAATATCCTATATACTCCATGTTTCATACATTACACGGAATATAATTTGTCCGACATTTGGGATTACCGTACTCCACGTAAGCCTCTACAATTACCATTCTCCTGCACAGCGGTATTTAAAAGTTTTGACAGTGACAATTTGTTTTGCTTTGACATCGTACGAGATATGAGGCTGACGAAATGGTGAAATGTAAAATTTGAGGTTGTCGTGCATAAAGCCTGAACTGGCGGACGATGGTGGAAACTATGCTTGAACTTTTCTTTACTTTTTGAGGCGTGCAAGATCGGCCAACATGTTACGACCACGTGGCCTTGTCACTATCGCCGTATTGGATAAATGGATAACTGGAACCCGAGGTAATAAAAAATTGGAATGCCTCCGGCCGACCATATGGGCAAGTCCGCGGCACACCAAGACGAGACAATAATATTAAGCTGTCGTTGGATGTGCTGAACATTCTGGAGGCGGCAGACAAAAACTTTACCACAAGGAGTTAGGAAAATCAGAGTTTTGATTCATTCTTGTTTGCAAAGAAGCCAAGGCAAAGCTTAAAATATTGTTTGTTTGGTTAACCCTACCTACCCACCAAACAGGCCCCCACCTATAACTTTAGTTTTGTTTTTTTATTTTACCTCATTTTTTTTTTTTTTTTTAATTCATCTAAGAAATATAGGGTATTCCTGAAACTATCTTATATTGAAGTTATATCTGTGAAGTAGGAAAACTCAGATCCATACAAATGGTAATATTTTCTCTGATTCGCACATCTCATGTCTCTACTCCCATGAAGCAATATTGTCACCAGGTATGTGATCATAAAAAGTTCAATTGAAAACTAAAATTAAAATAATAAAAATAAAAATCGACCTACCAACCCATGGTTTGTAGCATGGTTATGTTAACCCAAACAAAAAGCTTTTTTAATTTTGGTTCAATGGTCAGTAGATATGACCAGAAGTTCATCTGTATTTTATGAACTTCTGATATGACAAAAATGAATGCATCAAATTGTAGTAGAAAATCTGTGAATTCCAGCAAACATCCTTGGCAAGTCATTAATTATAGTAGTGAAAACTATATCTACTGCGAAAAAAAAAAAAATGCTTTGCCATGGAGAATTTTCCTAATTGTGAGGGCTGTACCTTAAATCACCAGAAAACAGGAGCCACAACTTTTGAAAACATCATCAATTGCCTTCCATTGTTTTTGGAACGTAATGACTTTATAGTGGTCCTCTGTCATTCATCCGACGTAGCATAACTTCATGTAAAATGATACATGAACTAAAACTTGACTGAAGACTAACATTCTACAAGCAATGAAGTTGAGCGATGTAAGTTTTCAATATGGATTAATAACAGGATAACTTCAATATTGTTATCAGTACAATAAAGCAAAATATATTTGCCACAAAATTGTATAACAGTTATATCACATAACACGATGTATGTAAGCAACATTTTAGGAAAAAAAAGTTTTACAGTTCACCTTTAAGGAGGACGTTACCCAAAAATCTGATTAATCAATTTTGTCAGTCTTTTGACGATTTTTTCCAAGTGGTTTGGAGCACATAATACATGAAGAGGCTATGAAGATTCACTCACTTGTCAATCTAGACATGCGGAATAGGGTGAAAGAAGAAAAATGAAAAAAAAAAAAAAATAATTTCACATTTACATTAATTTGTATTTGATTCTATTCAGTTCATAATAAGAACTTATTGACATTATGCTGTTATGAGAACAAAAGATGCAAACAAATTGTGTGTAAACGAGGCCTAGAATTCCACAAATTTGTCAGGAGCTCACTACCTAACAGTTGTAGTAATTGGCTTCTTGTACGAAGATTAGATGATGATGTTCATGGACAGCCCCCAGAATTAGCGATGGCATTCAGAAATTTTGAACCAAAATACTTTGTGACAGTAAATTTAACCCGCGGTTAAATATTAATTGTGACTGAATTAACTGTGATATTTTTCTGTGACAGAATGTTCTTAATTTAGATGATAAGTTATGTATGACATGACATTCCAATGTAATTGTGTATAGTATACATGATGAGTAGATGTATTTGGTATGGTGACAGAATATGTACTCAATATCCTTGTTAAACCTGCCCCCAGTCCCCTACGCCAAGTACCAGCCTCAACAAAATTATTGTGTATAGAATGTAGACGAAATGCCATTGTACCACTTTACAAATGTCAACAGTGATATTCAGGCAGTTATCATAATATTTTCACAAATTTGCTCACCAAAATTACTTTGTCATTTTCATTGTCATGCCCAGACAAATTATTCTGACCCAAATTCCTAAGTATTCCAACAATCTGGTTTTAACATTTGTTTCTGGTTATCCAATTCTAGCAGTATGTAGTACATTTAGTCGACTCAATCATCAGATATAATAATTGTATATCATAGAATCTGGTGAATGTCAGACTGACCAGAGATCTGTAATCATATTGTTTAACCAAACTCTAAATATCATACATGTGGTCCATATAATAACCTCCTGCAAAAAAAAAAATAAAAAAAATAAATAAATAAATAAATAAAAATTAATAAAATAAAATAAAATATTTGAGTGTTTATTGTAAGTGTGCATATTTGAAGTTTGTGCATGTGTCAGTTGTTTCTATGCATGTAGGTTGTCATTGACAATTTTAACTTCTTGGATCAGCTCTTCCAGAAACAACTGAATACTGACCAAAGTCATTATGTGCAGAAGTGCAAATTGGCCAGTCTTCAAATGACAGATTAATTTAGATTATCACGAAGATAGAATAACATGTTTGTCTACCATGTATTTACTGGGAGGAATCATCTGGATTATACTGTTTATTTATAATAAATTGTGTATTTACAGAGAGGAATCAGTTAGAAGACCCAAGATTAGAATGGCGCCGACAACAAGAAGCCATGTTAAAGGAATACATGGTCACGGCCAAAGACGATTTAGCGGTGAGAACAATTATATCTGATATTTGTGTTCAGATTGGAGAAACCAGCTTTTTTTTGTTATATCATACCTGTACACATACGACCAAGTATTGTTTACAGGCATGAATCCATGGACCATAAATGTTCAACATATGTCTCAATCAAATGTGTTCCATTATCAACTTTCTCTTATATTTTCATTGCACTGTTTTGGACCGTACATGTATGTAAGTGGAATATACGTTTCAAGAGAAATGGTACTTTATTGACACTGAAATAATGAATATTGCGTTTCTGAAGAAGGGAATCCACCTGATATTTTAGTTTCATACAATAATGATGACTCTGCGTTAAACGACTCCTTGATCGCGGTAAACAGTTGCCCCCCTACAGCGAGGTGTGACAGGGCTGATGATAGTATTGGTGTTTCATACTTCTGTATGTGCTAAATTCGTTATTTCATGTAAATAATGTCTCCTAGGCATAATTGGTGTCACCAGAGAAGGGAGAATAATTGAGTTGCGTTCTTTCAAGTTGTAATCCAGTTTTGGTATATCATATTACTTTGACCATAATTCATTGATTCAGATCTATAAATATGACTATAGCCTGGGAGACCTCGGAATACCATGTTATGCTTGACCTAGTTCCCTTCAAAAGTTTTCCTGTAAACAATTTGGTGGATGAAATATGGTTAATAATTATCTTTTGATCTGCTGATGCTTTTTAGGGACTTGCTTGTCATATTATCCAGCTTAGGAAAAAATGTATATAACAGAAAAAATTTAACCTTTCCAACCTTTCATGTTCATTGTACTGTTTTACTGAAAACTTGTTTCAATTCAACCACAGAATCTATATTTAGACTAGAGTTTCTGATTTTTACCCTGGTAAATTACTTCAGCTACATGTACTATGTGTGTGAACAGTACAATGTCTTTTTTGCTTTAATAGGCATTTAGAAGTCAGCAAGGCTATTCTATAGATAACGACTTCTTTAGTGCTGTGGATCTCACATTTCATTGGAGATACTTCCAACTTTTTCAGAGCTTTGAAAAAGTTGAAAGTATCTCTGACAACGAAATGTCAGCTCCACGGCAATAAAGAAGTTTTTATCCATAGAATAGCCTTGTGTTAGTGCAATGTCTTCTTTCTTTGCCATGTTCCATATTTGCAGAATAAGTCCAAAAGATAAATGTTATTTTATGTATGGATTATCTGGTTATACTAATATACTATATTAATATAACCACACTGCTGAAATAGAATAGTATGTGATCCTGCAGCCTTGAGGCAGAATAACTCCTAGACAAGTGTGACACCTTGCCTGACCCTAAGTTAAGATTAGCGAAATTCCACACACTACTGGGAGCTGAAGTTTGTTTGATCAGTCTAATTGCTCTAATGCAGAGTACAATAGAACATAAATATGACCCCAGTGTAGTGGATTGACCAGGGATAAAGCAGTGTTCAGATTTAGTATTACAGCCAGTGAAAATTGCTTGTGGTTAGAAGTGGTGGAAATAATTTTATCACAGGCTCCAACTCTGCATTGTACATGAGCTGCTGATTAGAGTTCATTGGCACTGTTCATCTGAAGAGTTAATAATATTCAATGTCAACAGGGTATTCATGAAACACAATAAAATAGAAAGGAATGGTATGTACGTGTATCTTAAAGGTTCTATCAAATATCACCTGCACACTGCATGAAAACATACAAAGAAGCTGTGTAAAGAATTAGCTGATATTTTTCTCTGGGAAAAATGACATTAAATTGGATATTTTTATACAACAAAACAGATGTGGTGATCGAAGTCGTAACCTCTGATGTCAAAGTTTGATTATGATTACGTCGTATAATATCAACTAGTTGGTTGTATCTTACGTCCTATTATGACGTACGTTGCACAACAATTGGATATGATGACATCATCATGATGTCAACAAAGGCATTACGTTTTAGCTTTGTCACGTTGTTGGCGTTACAATGGAAAAGTCGCCTAGAACATCCGCTACGATTGCTAGCTATGAACGATCATAATCAGACTCCAATGTCATGGGTCATCAGGTCGCGACCTTCGCCGTTTCCAAACAGTCATTGTAATGAAGGGTTTCAAGTTTTTCTTACATTTCGACCAGTCTCCAAAACAGTAAACCGCTATCAATGTCAAGTAGAGCCTCTGACAACAATTTATCACCAAAAACGTGCAGGGTGTGGGAACCATTCGGTAGAACCTTTAACTAAGCATGTGTTATTACAAAGTAAGAGGTTGTGGATGCGAAGGGAGTCCTATATGGACATTGAATCCACACAAATATTATAATTGAGGGGAAAGCTGAATCTGTTGATTCTATCACAAAAGGAATGCAGATGGGAGCATCATTGTGTGCAAAAGGGCATTATGCAACTCTCAACAGTGCTCTCTCTATATGTGCATCTGCATTGCCCTACATTTATATTGATTTCATAAATAACTTTTATGCTTTTCAGTTGTCCAGTAGTTTATGATAAATTCCTGTTAAATGATCTCAATCCGGTCACTATTCCTTCATGAATACGGATTATGGCTTGTTGAAATGGAACTGATTTCTGTCTGATTTTGTTTTCCAGGCCAAGCAAGAAATTTACACAGTAAAAGAACAAAGATTACAGTTAGCCCAGGCAGAATCTCAACATTTAAAGGATACATTAGCTGGATGGAAATCCTCAAGAACAAGTTGTAAGTTTATCAACTTTTAATCCTCAGTGTCCGATTTCTGGAAATATATTGTGTGCTTCTTTCAATGATTAAATAGTACATAAATGCAATATATTACAATGGTAGACTTTCATGATTTTATATTACATTGATAGATTTTCATGGTATCATTTTCAATCTGCATACTCCAATAAAATACTGATTAGTGAGTATTAAGATCATCAAATCTCAATGTTCTAACCATTCCACAAAGATGGTTGCACATGTATATTCACAAATTGCGGTATATTAGCACCAATTCAAAAGTTGTCTCTTGATCATACAGTGATTATTGTTTTTATTTTCTCAGTAAATTCCAACTCGAGTGTGGGAAGCACAAGTACAAAGTACGATCCAGATTTGTTGAGGATAGATGTCGAAGATGCACAAAATCGGGTTGCACGACTCAAACGGGAATTAGAACAGATCCACACAGAGATGCAGTACAAAGAACAAGGACTGGAAACCTTGGCCCAGTAAGTGATCAGAACATCCAATCTATTATCTAAAGCAAACTGATATTGTGCAGTTGTTGTTCAAAATTTATGTAGTGATTTGTCTGACCCAATTTGTCTACATGTTGTAAGAAATGTTTGATTTGTGTTCAATCTTTTGTAGAACATTATAGGCCATTACTAAGGCCTCTAATAATTCTAGACTTGCACAAAATTCAAGTTGATCCATTAACAATAGAGCTGTGCCGATAGCACTGTCAGGTGCATTGAGACAGCTGTTCATCCCGGTTCATTCATTCAGTCTCATTCCTATCTCTTTAACCTAGGAAATACTTTTAATCAACGATAACTGGACTATTTTCGAACTGAAGTTGCAAGAAATATCATAAATATAAAGCTCAATGGTCTTTTCATTGAATATTAGGATAATTTGATCCTTACTTAGCACATTTACACGAGATGTCAATATTTCATACAATATTTTGTGTGTATCTATCAGGGTTGATGAGAAGGTGGCTGCACTCAATGGTGGGTACAGTTTGTGTGAAGCACGGGCAATCATGGAGGAGATCAGGCTCATTCAGAGATCTCTTCATTCTGGAGAAAAGGAGAAACAAGATTTGATGCAGGTAAGAAAACTCACTGTATTCAGAATACATGTGAATGGCTGACGTAAATGAGGTGATGCTTGCAGTAATATCAACAATACTTCAATTTTTTTGTGTAAATTTCAAGGCTCGTTATTCAAATCTGTGTATTGAGTTATGGTCTTGGTCAGGTTTAATGACAACAAAATGTAAACAAACAGATTGAAATTATTCATTGGTAAGAGTATCACATAGAAAATTCATGGAAAATATTTTGTTTTTCGCTTTATCTGTTCGAATCTTGGCCCAGTTTGAGTGAACACAACTTCAAAGTTAACTTGTTGAGATTTGAAGAAGACAAACTGGGATCCTTTCAAAGTTATGCTGGAGATAAATTCTTGGCCTTGCTCAGTTACAACATGCCAAATAAATAAACAGCTGGACCAAGGTGGCAAAGCGGAACATATCTCAAGCTGTGTTAAGCAAACATGGGATTTTTTGTCTGAAACTCCATCTTGAATCTTCTGGCAAGTACATGACCAGG